>JAIUZE010005927.1:0-95642 GCA_022085475.1 Heliosperma pusillum
TTAGATGAAAATTTAAGCGGCATAGGTGTAAAATAAGAAATTTTTTACCTTGCTTCCGTCCTACGAAGATTTGTTGCCCATAAGGATGCACTTCCATCTTCTTCACTGCACCATGTTTGATAAATCCATCAATATTGGCAATATCGTTCACGATTAAAAACTAAACGTGATTATATTTCATGTATATCACCTTTCAATTAGATCTGAAAATGGGACCTCTCCTTTCTGGCGCAACTCCAAATACGCTTTCGAACTGAACTCTCTCCATCCAGAATTCACTTCATACTGATCTGCAAGGTCCAACATAAACTGTTTGTACAAGAATACATCCTCACCCAACCTTCTCACGTCCTCCTCATTCCGAACATTCAGTACTTCTAGCTCCTGAGCAAGCATTTCGAAGTGTATCGCAATCTTCTTAACCCATTGTTCTCGTCGACAGCTGTACTTAACACATTGCAAACCTACATTAATTCCATACTTGACAAAATCCTGAATATCTTTAGCAATGTAGGCCTTGACTAATTCGCTCTTTTGATTTCCTCGACTAGTCTCGATCCATTTAGAGTAATTTTTCCGTAAGTTCACGAATTTGTCATAAGCAACCTTGATTTCATATCGAAGCTCCTTAACAAGGTCGGTCCACTTCTTTGGCAAGCAGGTCCCAAGACGTTCCAACGTCACTTCGATGGCCTGCTTTAAACAATCATGTGTGTCTTTGGCAATGTGGGCCCGGGGGGGTTTGCTCCATTTTTGGCTGAGGGCGTTTAAATCATTGCATTTATCCAATAGGCTCACGATTATATCCTTGGTTTTCTTCCTCGATTCGATGACATGGGAATCGGTTGTATTTGTCACTAATAACTTTGTTTCGACGAGTTCTAGTAGTTTGGAATCCTCAATTAGCATCATGATACCGCTCTTTTCCATCTTAATTTGGTATGCCATTATTATCTGCTTTGTCTACTGAAAAACAATTATCCAACGAGCTGGGAAAGAAAGGTACTTATACATAAGAAAGTTATGATGCCACTCGGAAATCCTAAAAATACTATTATCCTTAGATTTAGCTTGAATTATTTGTAAAGATTGATATAGCTTTAAATTTTGAGTTATTAGACACCTTCTGGAGCTTGACCAGTGAGGAGAGTGCATAAGGTACGTTATCCTGTGCAACAAAACCAAAGATGCATGTGAATGAGATGGTTACATTATTAACAAGTCAAAATAGGGAAAAAGAGATGATATTTGTGTGCATTGACGGAACGTAAAGAACACTAGAGAGGGAGAAAGAGCGAGAAGATGAGGGGAGAAGAGTTGAACCCAAGTGGGTGATGGGAAGACCATGTTAGATTTAATCCGAATAGAGACTATAAACTTCATACTAAATTACTCGGTAAATACTAGATGCGGAAGCGTACCTTATTATATGACAAAAGGTTGGGATGAACCGTCTGAAGGGACGGTCTTCGGGATTAGGTCTTCTAGTAGACACACATACCGCAGGGATCTCTCTACTGATGGGAGGCGAGGAGATTAGGTTATTGTGTGCTACCAGGGACCATAACCCAGGTGACTTTATATAGTCTCCTTAGTCTATTGCGCCCATCATGCATTAGAAACCTAATGGGTATCTACACTAGTAGAAAGTCTGGCCCATACTTTTTAAGACGTATAATAATAAGCCCATATCTTATACACCGTAGTTGATCACTTTATATTGGGCGTAACTTAATAGATAGCGTACAAATACAATTATAACTGTATTAATAATTTGTCCACATATATTATTGTATTAGGCCCATATTTCTTACAATCTCCCACTTGGGCCAAATACATTCATATATTGTGACACCTGATAATTGTATTTAGAATAACCTTATGAGCTCAAAAATGCTATCGAACAACCAACCGTCTTAAGCAATTCGGTCCATCAATTATACCAACATAGGATCAAAGCGGCCTTTGCTACAGTTTATCGTAGCAGGACCCTCAATGGTCACATATGTCAATATAACCAACGACATGAATCGAGCATGGGAGTGTAGCATGGAAATAGCATCCGAATGTGATCCTTATATTCATATTTCTAACTGGTCCACCTTAGTGAGATCAACCATAATAATACAGAGTGAAACTGGAAACCGAAAACCTTATTTCTGCAGAACTTTAATAACCGTAATCTTTAATGTGTCTAACATAACAAACTCCCATTTAAACTGAATTTCCTTAAATCCGAAAACACCCATTTGAGCAATGAGATTTAGAAAGACCGTGGGTGGTAATTCCTTAATAAGCGGATCCGCAAAATGGAGTTTGTATAAACATGTATAATTGACACATTTTCACTCTGAATTGTTTCTTAAACAATACATTACTTGTACTGTCATTAGAAACTATACTATCACATTTGTCACAAATTACTTAAGTGGTCTTTCAATACCGTACTGAATTTGCAGCCTAGTGACAAATGTTCATAACTAACTAGGAGTCGAAATACTGAATGATTTCAACCTGAATCGATCTCCTATAAGTAATGTTTTGTTCCAAATGTAATGACAAACAATACGTTTGGCTGCCCTTAGTGGATCCAAGATCCTAATCTATATTGCCTTAATATCTGTCAAACTCTAGAATGTATCAAACACATACAAACTTAGCAAATAACACATTACTTAAACACGTGAAATAAAACCTGAAACACGTGAATTTAAGCATTACTGTATATGATGAATATTTTCTTTAGGGCATGTGAGACTAAATTGGTCTCCTTTACGGAAAGGGTCTTAACAACAAATAGTTTACTATCTCCCACTGAATCTTGAGTATCTACAATCGTCAACCACATTCATCAAATATCAAATAAGATGACAGCGTGGCAGATTTGTATTCTTTATGACAGAAAATCTGACTTGAGTTTTATTGGATGAATTACCTTAATTTGCAAAACATCTACTTTGAATATATTGAATCAAAGTTTTTTTTGTTACTGCACTGAATAGTTTCATCAATGTCACCATTGAGAAACAAATCCTTAACATTCATCCAATGTAACTGAAAAACCGAATATGCCAAAATATCCTTATAATCATTGCTGACAAAATGAAATATATTGTTACATTACCTTTTGAACCCTTCTTGGTAACAAGTAAATACTTGAAACCAATATATTTCACAAATTTAGGTAATGGAGCAATGTCACAAATATCATTGTCCACCAAATGACTCATTTCCTTATCACCTTATGGCATTAGTCCACTTATGTGAGTTTAGTACCTTCAATGGATTGGGCAAAAGACGATTAGATCACCGTCTCTAGCATTCCATTATCTAACTCTTATTGCAACTTGTTAATCCGTCATTACAGTATTCTCCATTTTAACCATATAGGAAAACAATGTAATTAATATAGTTGCATTTATCCTCATTAAGTGGATCTTCTACAGAATTGATTCTTGAGATATTTGAGTTTGTTCTACCGAATTGATCTTACGATCCTGTATAGAGAGACTTAAGACAATATCAATTACCTTTTCTCCCACTCAAACTCAATATCCTCAATGAACCCCTAATTTCCGTCTTAAATAACTTGATTATGGGATCATTATCTTATTACTCTTACAACTTAAGTATTATCCAACAAAATAGTCATTGATTGTCCTTAAGTCCAACTATTAACCTTATGGCATTTAAACCTCAACCTTAAATAGTTGGACATACCAAAAGTGTAAATCATTTACACTATGAATAAATAGTCAATGCTATTGTTAGAACTTTATCCAAAATAGCTGCAATCTGAACTTAATACTAGAGTCAAAGAAAAAGAGTATGAATAATCACACTCCTTATCAAGCCTTAGGATTTTTCTTGCATACATATTATACCATCCATATTATGAATCCTCATGTGGTGTAATATTAAATACAAGACCGAACACCTCTAGAAATTCTTTAAATTAACCTTGACGTTGTTATACTTAATAGTCATTTTGCTAAAGCATTTATTTACACTTATGATCAAACATGACATAATCAATCCTTTAATTAGAAGTATATCTCATACACTGAAAACGTCAAGAACTTAAAACTTCTCACAAATGAGATTTAGATATCCATGCTTAAGTTTTGTCTACACATTAACATAGCGATTTAACCATTAATACTTAGAGTATAAGATGGTTCACCTGCCCGTATATGCTAATGATAAGACACTTGAAATTATTTTGATATCTAATCTCTCTTTTATTTGTCTTTGTCCCCTTAAATATGAAAATCCAAAGTAAAGGGGTCAACAATTTCATTTTGACACAAAACTTTAACTTTTCTTTTAATGTGTCATACCGAAAGGAAATTGTCGCTTCTGAATTATTTATTTATATCCATTGAACTTTAATGCAAGTTTACATAAAAGAGAATCATATCTAAACTATATAAAGCTATCAAAAACGATGGATTCACCTCTATTTAAATTTGGAAAACACAAAATTAATTATTTCTCATTGGACAAATAAGGACCAAATTTATCCATACGAAAAATAATCAAGCTCCACCAAAGGTGGTACAAAAATATTTTCCAAACTTAAATACAGGAACAAGTCATTAATGATAACTAAATTAGTTGACTGTCTCAAACTCAGATGATAACATGCCCCAAATAGATGCATCTTTCATCATCACTTGGCTTGTCTCATCCTAATTATACTTGCAATAATATTTTGATATGAGTGGAAAAACCAGATACACCCACCTAACATGATTGGATATAAAATTAAACTTAAGACAAACCCAAGTGAGAAACTTATCCTTACCGTCACGCGAGGCGTTTAAACCGGTACCAAATTTCCTTAAATGTCATAACTCTAATTAACAAACTTATGACCAAAAGGTCTAACCTTATGTTTGTTGTTATTTCTTTGAGTTTGACTTTTGCAGCTTCTTAATTAACTCAATTAACTTAAACAATGCCCTTCAATATTTCCTTAATGTCACCTTAGATAATCACTAACATGCATTTTGAATGTGCTACTCTACAATGTCACATGAGTCCACATGATACTTGTTTTAATCCTTATGAGTAACAATTAGACATTCTCAAGACAATGTTAAGATTATCACGACTTGAAGTAAATATTTACATTTCCTTATCATTCATTTAATAAATGGTTTCATCCGAATTGAGAATGTAACTGAATATGACAAAATAATCAACATAAATGTCAAACTGAATGAACAAAACAATATCCTTATAATTGAATAAATTCAAACAATTAAAGTGTCTTTTTAAAATTAATAATTAGTCGTTAGACATAAATATTAACTATGCATTGACACTACTCATAAAAATGTAATCAAATATTGACGATAAACTCACGCCAAACACTAACCCTTCCTTTGGGCCGACTTAGTATTCACATGAAGATCCAAATAATCGTCACATATTTATTACCCAACGTGTATATGCAATTCGGCCAAATAATGGCCTTCCTTTGGGCCGACCATCATTCGCATGAACTACACACACTAAGCCAAAAAATTGAATATTCATCTTTAAAACTTTATGGGCATAATCCTTATGAGTGTCATAAATAAAATGTCACTCCCTTAACTTAATTTTCAGATTCAAAGATTGGCATCCCCATCATCACAAGATACCTAGCACAACATCCAACCTCATCTTTGGACAAGAATTAGACTTGTAAGTGGTACTCTTGGCGTAGTGATCAAATATTAACAGTAAAATCATGTCAAATGCCAAGCCTTCCTTTGGGCCGACTTGCACTCACACGAAAAACCGAATAACTGTTACATATTTATTACCACAAGTGTAATTGAATCTCTGCCAAGTAATAGTCTTCCTTTGGGCCGACCACTACCCGCATGAAATCCAATGACACACAATTGTCTTAGTATTTTAAATTATTTAATCTACACAATAGAGGTCACTTTGGCGACTTACTGTTTCAATCAAATAACCCAAAATAGTAGACATCTCATAAAATTGAATAGCCAATATAAATGAACTTGAAAATAAGCCCTTAACTAACAAGTGACTTAAACCTTTAATTTTAAGTAGTATCTGAACTACACATCCATTACTTTAATTTTCACTTGTCATTCCTTCCTTTTGCTTGTATGACAACAAACACATAATATTCAGAATACTCATGTTGTACAAATCCATAATAATTCTCTGGAATACTGAAGATCGTGCCTTATAAACCTTATTAAAGGTGACTTTGCCGAGTTATTTAGTTAATAGAAAAATAGATAACCAAAAACAACAACTCTCTTCGCCCAAATTCAAGTAACTGGCCTCACCTTTGCACATAGGATAATCTTAACTCATCCAAGAATTATTGACATAATGCAGTATTGGTCTACAAGTCAGATCTAATTGATTACTAAACCAAATTTGGTATCATGTACAAAACTCCTTAATCCTTACTAGTTAAGCCGCCATTCATACGAAAACTTACTTACGCGATTAACTATCAAACATGATGCAGATAAAACCAAACACGTTTCAATTAGATTGGAACAGAACCAAAATAAATACTCCAAAATTAGTATGTGTATGGTTTCAGTCAAGTGATGTACCAAAATTCACCTAGAACTTAAACAAGGCTTTTACACATATATTAAGGAACGGTGATGTACCAAATCTTATTACAAACAACATGGATGATGCAAAGTGACGAATTGCATAAATATCAGACATTGCCTTATATGACGAAAAGCACGACAAACCGAAGAGCAATGAACACCAAATAAGAAAACCGTATGTCTTTAATAAATCCCAAATAATTTAATATGAAGGTGGCTCTGATACCACTTGTTAGATTTAATCCGAATAGAGACTATAAACTTCATACTAAATTACTCGGTAAATACTAGATGCGGAAGCGTACCTTATTATATGACAAAAGGTTGGGATGAACCGTCTGAAGGGACGGTCTTCGGGATTAGGTCTTTGTTGAGACCATTTCTAGATTAGATTGGTTGATGATGCCTTAAGACAAATTAATCTTATTGTTAATATAATGTGTGTCTCTTAAGTTTTAATCTTATAGCTATGGAAGCTCAAGTAATTGTTCAAGGTTGCACAAGAAGATCAAGAGATGAAGATTGTCATTGTTAGAGTCATAGTGTTGTATAAGAGATCATTAAACTCGATTCATGCTAAGTACTTCAAAACTGACAGTGACATGTCACTGTGGTTTCTGGCTCTTAAATATTTCGAAAATATTTAACTCTTGAAAATAGTTTTCCAAACTTTTGATCAACATTTTACATTGCTAAATATTCTGGTTTGATCTTTATAAATGAAAGAAAGCTTTGGTTGTCTTGGAGAAGAGGTAGCTTGCACAAAAAGACATTTGCCAAAAATGGGTTGTTTACTTTTCTATATTTGGTCACTACCATTTATGCTCTTTCTTGATGAAAAATCTACCCTTATTTTGTCTAAGTGTGGCTGCCAAATTAAGTTGATTAGTAAGCTTGATTACTTATGCAAGTAATTCATTTGGCTTGCATAAGGGGTCATGGTTTCTTGTGCATTAATTGGTCTTCTTGTTGTCCAAGCTTTAATTGTTTAATATTTTCTAACACTTATGCTTAATTGGAGTGTGTTATTTTTAGTGTGTAGTATACTCTACTTTACACTATAAATACCACACTTATTTCATTTGAACAAGTGTGCAACAACAAAATATTTTCAAGCTTAAAAGACTTTGAGTTTTTATTGAGTAATTATCTTTGCAAAAATCATTTAACATTTCATACTTAATTGTTTTGCAAAATATTTTTCTTAAGTCTTTTACAAAGAGCTAGTTCGTTGCAACAAAGCATGTATTGTGTTCGATGATCTCGTGTTAGTACTTAATCGTTTTCTCCACCGTTCATTTTGTGAACATTTTGAGAAACACAAGTCTTGTAACAAACGAGTAGAACAAGTCTTAAGATAGAGTTATCTTGAGCAACTAGCAACTCGAAAGAGTTGGGGAAGTCTCTTGGCGGAGTAGTCTTGAGCAATAGCAACTCGAAAGAGTTGGGGAAGTCTCTTAGCGGAGTAGCTTTGAGCATAAGTCTTGGTGCGGAGTAGCATTGAGCAAATAGCAACCGGAGTAGGTTGGGGAGTTGTTTTATTATTCGGGGTCTTTGTTTGTATGAGTTTACTTCAAAGATGTTTAATAAGATAACGTTGGATGTAGGTCGCGGAGTAGTGACCGAACCAATTTAAAAAACATCTTTGAGTTTTGTCTATTTCGTTTTTAATATTTCCGCTGCACTCAGATTTCACTGTTGATTCCACTGTGACATTTACTGGCTGAATCGTTGTTGAATACTTCTAACTTTCTAGTTCGAAGTGTCAACTTCTCCTTTCTTCTAAGTAGTGTCTTAGTGATCATAGAGTTTTTAAAGAAGCTTTAATTAAGCTTAAAATTTTAAATAGACACCTAATTCACCCCCTCCCCCTCTTAGGTGATCTCGCCCTTGACTCTTCAGTCTTCTAGTAGACACACATACCGCAGGGATCTCTCTACTGATGGGAGGCGAGGAGATTAGGTTATTGTGTGCTACCAGGGACCATAACTCAGGTGACTTTATATAGTCTCCTTAGTCTATTTCGCCCATCATGCATTAGAAACCTAATGGGTATCTACACTAGTAGAAAGTCTGGCCCATACTTTTTAAGACGTATAATAATAAGCCCATATCTTATACACCGTAGTTGATCACTTTATATTGGGCGTAACTTAATAGATAGCGTACAAATACAATTATAACTGTATTAATAATTTGTCCACATATATTATTGTATTAGGCCCATATTTCTTACAGACCACGTTCATCGCCTATAACCATCTCATTGGTTCCTTTATAAGGGGCATGAAGGACCGGGTGAGATAGGAAAGATCAATGGTAACATGGTGAGAGGCTCCACTATCAAGTAACTAGGGAAATGTAGGCACAAAAGAGGCGAGTTCAGTGAGGTTGGCTTGAGGAGGATTAGCAGGAGACTTGGTGGGGCGAGGTACTACCATGTCAGGGTAGAGTTTTTGAAGGTGGGACCAAAATTGAGGACGTGTCTACGGGTGTTACACCATTAACAATGGGGTTGAAGCGGTTTTTGTAAGGTGGGAGCAGTAGCGGCAGAGGGAGAGACGGGTTGTGCCTGTGTATAATTTGAGGTGTAAAGGCGAGAGGAGGTGGGAAGAGCCACGACATGGACATGGGTGGATGTGGCAGTGGGTTCAATCTGGATGGCAAGTTCATGGTTGATGAGTTTTTCGTGAAGTTTGGGGAAGGAGATGGAGGTATAACGAGCTTGCACTGCTTCAGCAATGACCGGTCCATAGCGTGCACCGAGGCCATCAATGATGATATCAGTAATGTCCTCGATGGTCATGGGGAAGCCGAGGCTTGCTAGTTTGTTAGTTATGGTTTTAATTTTTGTCAGGTAAGAGGAGATTATGGAGGTGCCAAGGGCGACAGATTTAAGATGATATTTAAGTTGCTTTATAATATGGCCATGAGATGGGAGAGAGAAGGTGGATTTTAATGTCATCTGTTGGATGACAGTCAAGCAGACAGATCAGCACCACCAAACACTACCAAGAATTATGACAAGAAAAATACAGCTCATCATTGGACACATGATCCAACATAGTCGAGGCCCATTGCTTTATTCTAGGTTTCATGTTATACTTTGTATATAAATAGAAAGTAGTCTCAGGTGCTCCATTATTCATTCAATTACTGATATCAATACAACAGAGAAACTTTCCAAAATATCTTACATTTATTTCATCAACAATGAGCACAACAGCAAAGTTAACATCATCCACGCCTCACGGGTTGAGTTTGTGTTGTTAATGAGGCGAGCAATTTCCTTGTCAACAATACCTGCGAGAATTCGAATAAAAGTTTATCTTGTTGAAACCAAGTGTCGGGATTGGGTTTGGGAGCTTTATCCGACTTAGTGATAAATCCCAGAGGAGGAGGAGTGCCATTGATGAATGACATAAGCGAGTACCCAGCGAAAAGCGCCTATAGTTGAAGACTCCAGTGAGGGTAGTTGGATGTGGTGAGTTTGTCAATGAAGGGGGTATTGAAGAAGAGGAGGGGTTTGAGTGGAACAAAAAACGGTATTAGAAGGATCATGTGGCTGATACCAGGGGGGCTAGCAGGGGCGCTCACCCCCTGACGGTTGAAAATTTTGAAGTTTTTAGCGAAATTTTTTGAATAGTTTGAAAGCTTGAGTTATAATTAATGAAACTACAAAGTACATATAAGATACAATACAATAATCATGAGTATTAACAATAGCATTTTAGTATAAATCTAGAGAGAAAAAGCGATGACGTGAATTCATTGGATGAAAATAGTGTGAAACTGACTCAGCGGTAAATAGTTGCAAAGTAACCCACTTTGAAAAAGAAAAAAATTATCTTCATTTTAATATAATATTTCTCCTACACATCATCATCCATTACTTAATGTTAAGACTCTTAGATCGTTTTCGGATAATATGTAGATCGTTGAGAGGTAATGAAGAGAAAAAAAATGGAGATTTCCAAACGGCAATTGCAATAGTTGCTACGTGGACAACATCGTCAGGTTTCCCATCCAAAGGGTTTACAAAATGTGTGCTCTGATAACTTTGATCCAAGTCTTATAATTCACACAAAATGGGGAACTGTTTTGTTTTTCAACATTACATCGTGTGTGTAATATAGAGGGGGTTATCAACCAGGTAAAAACGAAAAACCCACACATTAGTGGAGCTGGTCCGGATCCGGGTCTATTATTCCATCCAAACTCTAGTCCGGGCCTTATCTATTATTCCTATCTGGATTTAAACTTGCTGAGCCTTTTGTATTACTGCAAATTGCAATACTAAAATAAATGTACAGTAGGAAGGGGAAAAAAACAATATTGGATGTGGATTTTTTTTCTGATAAGGTACGAAAACTAGATTGATCCTCCAAGATATGATCAACCTATTTCATTCTTTTGGATGAGCGAGGTAAGTTGTGGTCAATGACTTTCAAACCAACTCGAAAGAGTTGGACAAGAATGTCCAATAAAGGCGACAAAGTTATCAACTTAGTTGGCCTCCAGAAGCAATATTCAACAATCACTTTCTCAAAGGAATGACTATCTAATTTCACATTCTTCATAATGCTTAAAATTTCTCAAGGAATTTGTCAAGTCATACGAATTTAGATGATAATACTAATATTAGGTGGGGTTTGGTTACCTTGATATAACAAGAGAATTAAAAATGTCTAAGAATTACAAAAATGGGTAATTGTTTTCTTTTTCCTTTTTTGACAAAATGTAGTCAATTCATATTGGTAGGCCCAATACCTTGATAATATTAGCCTGCGCCCTAGATAATTGACAAAGCTTATGAAGTTCGACTCCAACAAATTGGCAATAAAACAATTCCGCCAAAGAAAGTTGTCATATAAATTAGATTTTCCCTCCCGTATGATTTCTATCCTTTATTATGTTAGAACATGAAAACGGGTCGGGGAACCCCTAAACGGATGAGAGACGGACCACTTCACAAGACAACGGAAGTTTCATCATAAAACCAATTGACAATAGATAAAGTAGTTCCCTTAACTATAAAGTTGTACAATCTCTTTTTCTCCAACAATATAAAACACTCCCATATAGGCTTTATATTCTAATATCAACCAAACGACTCGTAGAACAACATTCTGCCACACAAATGAGTAAAAGACTACTACTCAGTTTCAGCTCAATAAATTAAAATACAAGCATAAAATATTTGTACCTTATGTCCTTATAGTTGCAGAAATTGCCAGTTATATTGTCAGAAATTGCCAATTATGTAGTGTGATAGATGAAGAGCAATCACAAATTCACAATAGAATGTAAGATTATTGACCCCTTGAATTTCGATCATAAGTTGAAGGAACTTGTGTAAGAATTATAGTAGTTCGTGCGTGGACAATGTCGTCAGGTTTCCCATTCAATGGACTGACTATATCAACACCTAAAAACATACGATGAGCTCTCATAACAGTGATAACTTTGATTCGGCCTAATAATTGTCGCAAAACTGACAGTCAGATTATGACCCGAAACTTAAGCTGACATGGTCAGATTCGAACTATTAGAGTATATAGATAGTACGGAGTATATGATATTAGGAAAAATATTATTATGAGTAGACCGTCTCTGATACATGTGATACCATGTTGATGATTCAATGACTTGATTATTATGGATAAATCGGTTACATTATATAGTAGATCGTCTTGAAAGATACTCCAAGAATATTCATAAATATTTTATACTTCCTCCGTTCCATTTGATTGTTTACGTTTGCTTTATACACGTACATTAATGCACATTTTCTTTTATTTATATCTTTAGTTACATATCACGAAAAATTATAAAAACTTGATATTAATAATGTACTCAGTAAGACAATTTAGACAAGATCTCACATGACTATCTTTTATTATATACATTAGCTTTTATATTCAAGATTCCCCTCACTTATGAATAGTGCTCAAAAAGCAAACGTAAACTATTCTATGGAACGGAGGAAGTAGGATATTATTATGATACTCATAGGTCAATTGCTAAAGGTTGATTTTGCCCTGTGGCCACCTCTAGATTATGTACAACTCTCTTAAATTGCCGCTTCTAACATAGGTCAATTGCTAAAAGTTGACTTTTTTTTGCCAAAAACTCACCTTGGTAGTGTTTTGCATAAAAATAGATTTAAAAGGCGTGGGTTTGCAAAAAATGAAAAATAAGAAAGTATTTCAGAAGTTAACCATTTTAAACGATAGTGTCTCACAATAGATCATATATTATACTCATTAATCAATGAAATTATCAAAAATTTAATTCTTTACAATATAGCAATATAATACTAATTATTTGAACTTCTATAACTAAAAATTTGTTGTAGCGAATTTTCCCATGTTATTTGACACTTATGTTAAATTCACATATTTAAAAAGTTTTTGGTGGTGAAAATCACAAGTTTTGAGGTAGCGAGGGTGTAGGACGAGAGATGCCGTAACAAATAAAACCTTGGCCTTACCCTTACCCTTATATTTGTCAGCATAAGACGGACCACCAGACTCAACCAGATTAGCTTTGACAGCAGTAACAGCAGAACCAGTCACAGATTGACTAGCAGGAAGGTCTTTGAGGCGATTAGCCTCCTCAGTTCTCCTATGTTCTATAAGATCCTTAAGGGACAGGTCTTTCTTTTTGTGTTTGAGTTGGTTTCGGTAATCAGACCAGGAGGGAGGGAATTTCTCTAGCAGAACATTAGCTACAAAAATATCATCAAGTTTCATGCCTTCATTCACAACATCAGCACATAAGTTTTCATAGACATGAACTTGTTCCATAATAGATTTCCCGTCAACCATGTGAAATCCCAACCATTTTCCCACAACATATTTCTTTTTCCCCGCGTCATCAGCCCCATACTTGGTTTCTAAAGCCTCCCAAATAACCTTAGTCGACTTATTGACAGCAAATAAATCGAACAGGGTGTTTGTCATACTATTCAGAATGTGACACCTAGCAGTTTTGTTGTCTTTTTCAAACTTCTTAACAGTTTCGTCATTAGACTTAATAACAGCAGCAGCAGGAGGAGTATTCTCAATAGAAGTAATAGTTATAGGGGTAGGCGGGTCAGAAAACAGCACGTAATCAATTTCCAATTGCTCAAAAAACATCAACAATTTCTGGGACCAACGTTTATAATTATTTCCGTCTAAAGCCTCAAGTTTTGACATGTCGGGTACAATTTTCGAAACAACAGACATGGTTACAGCAACAAATAGTTTTCAAATTGTAGGACGAGAGATGCCGTAACAAATAAAACCAGAGATTAGAAATATCGACTTAAGTAGTAGTGCCGTGGTAAGAAGCCACTGCCTTGAAAACTATGTCTCCGGTACGACCGTGGTGGCGATCAGCTAGTACAAGTAGTTCCCCAGGCCAAGGTGTTCTATTTATAGCAAAAAATAGGGCACCTGCAGCAGTGAAGTCCAAAAAGATAGGCATCGATTCCCGGGCCTAGGCCCAGGCGCGTGTGCAAGCTGAATTAAGCACCTCGCAGAGTTTATACAAAAAAACCCCTTTACCCACTAGTGATAAGTAAGGGAAGGAGTGTGTATATAAATACATACACACTTCCTTTCCTCTCCTATGTGGGATGGTAAGGAAAAAACTTAAAAACAGAGGGTTTTCCCTTGCTATTAGCTAGATCTCGACAAAATTCCAAAATGACCATTTCAATTTTGATTGAGAATAACTGGATGATTAATAAGTGCAAATGTCGATGTTTACCAACTACTCCACTACTTTAAGTTTGATATAGTCAATGACTTGGCCGATCAAAGGATATGATCACTTTTTTTTTGCCTTGTTGATATTTTTTTTTTTAAGGGAGCCTTGTTGATAATAGACCATTGTGGACTTGTGATAGAACTTATAAGTATGATTTGCTCAATATTTTAACGGCTTTTTTTCTCATGTATATCCTAATAAGTAATACACACATTGAAAGCCTATAAAAGAGCCCGAAAATTTATCACTAAATATGGTGTTGCCTCCATCATTTTATACACCGTATATGTCAAAACATTTGTTTCTCTTAAAAATGTATGAGCAACTAATATGAAACGTATACTCCTATGAAAACAAACATCATAACAAATATAATGACGTAATTTCTTTCCAAAGTTTAATATAATTGAAAGTTAAAAACTTATCTCAAAATACGAAAACATCAAATATAGACTAATGGAGGGAGCTCATAAGTCACAATATACTCCCATGACCTTTTACTATGTTATTTATGTGAGACATGGAGTTATAGAGTTTGGTCTTCTCTAAGTTCACATTTTGACATGAAAGATTTAGGTGAACTAGATGTTATTCTTGGAATAAAGATCACTGGGACTAAATATGGTTTGTGTTTGGATCAATCAAACTATGTTGAGAAATTTTTAAAGAAATTTCACTGTTTTGATTGTGCACCTGTTAAAACTCCGTATGATCCTGGTATTCACCTAAAGAAAAATAAATGTAGTAGCGTGAATCAGGAAAAATATGCTAAAATTATTGGTAGCGTTATGTTTCTCATGAACTATACTAGACCAGAGATTGCTTACGCGGAAAAGTCGGCTTAGCAGATACACACATAGCCTAAATTAGTCACATTGGAATGCTTTACTTAGATTTTTAAAATACCTTAGAGGAACTATAAACTGGGCTCTACATTATTCTAAAATTCTTTGTGTTTTAGCTAGAATGCTATTGTGATGCTAATTGGGTGTCTGATAATGATGAGATTCATTCTACGAGTGGATGTGTTTACTCTGGCTAGTGGTGTTATCTCATGGAAATCTTCTAAACAAAGTTGTATTGCTGTCTGAGTTTATTGCTCTAGAATTGGCAAGACAAGAGGCTAAATGGAAGAGAAACCTACTATCAGACATTCCTTTATGGGGGGAGACCGGCTTCATCAGTCTCAGTGCAATGCAACTCCCAAGCTGCAATTGGTGTGGTAGGAAATCAAGCTTACAAAGGAAAAAGAAGACATATACGCTTAAGACACGCCATTATGAGGGATCTGATTAGATTTAATGTTATAGTACTACAATATGTTACGGGGATCCCCAGATCAAGGGGTCAAACGAAGTCACGAGTATCTCATGTTGTAATAGTACCATCATTCCTATTTATAATAAAACGTGATGTAGTATTCTTTCTTTATATTTAGTATTATATCTGTCATGTGAGGAAGGTTGAGCTAAGCTCTTAATAAGTCTCTAGTCCTTTTACAATTATGTTTTGTGACAGTCAAACCTGATGGAATTACATATGTGAATATGGGGGAAATGCCCAACCCCCTAAGGTCCTTAGGCTTTAAGACCTCTAAAGCGTTCACGAGACTCCAGGCATGCGGGGGGCATTATTTTATGACATTTCGCGAGGACGAACGCAGATTCGAATAAAGATTTGTACCGACCGTCACAAAACACCGGGAAGGGTTCAAAGCCAAAAACCACTCGACATGGCTGTGGCATGTAGGTTGTATGCAATGGGTGACAATTCAAAACCACGGGGCATTGTTGTTAGAACCACACTTGGTTGATGATGCCAAGTTTCATTGTCATTTAATGGTGTGCTTCTTAATTATGATTTATAGCATTTGAAACTCTCAATTAGTTCGCAAGGATGGTGCAAGAAAGATCGAAGATGAAGAAAACCTTAGCCTAAGTCAAATGTTGTAAACGAGTTTGTGTAGCATTCTTAGTTTATCAAGTGACTGCAAAACCATGCAACAGTGCAAGTCATTGGTTTCTGATACAACGAAAGGAGAATTTTCGAAAATGTCAAAAGTGTTGATCTTTATAAGAACTCTTATTTTCAAAAGGTTGGCTTACTCTAAATTAGAAAAACAAGAGGAATGTATTTGGATGTTAAAGCTAATCTTATTGAAATATTATTTCCCAAGATTTATGGAAGATAATATTTTATTTCCTAAGATTTATGGAAGATACTCTTTGCTTGGAAAATGGAAATATTTCTTGAGCCTACAAATCTGATTATTACTTTTGAAATATGATTAGAATCTTTCACACACTTTTTCTTCTATAAATAACCTCCTTATTTCTCATTTATTGTCAAGACTCTTAAGAGCATTTATTGAGAAACTTTGCAAATTATTTATGGGTTTAAAGCTTTGTTTTCAAGTGTTTGCAAAATCGTTTTAAGTTTTAAAGTCTTCAATCGTTTTTTAAAAGAGCTGTAAATCTCCATGTATCAGTTCAATGCATTGTGACATCTAAGTTTGTTCCATGATCTCGTGTTTAGGTCTTAATTGTGATCTCCATGTTCATTAAGTGAACGATTGAGATTAAAGACTCTGTAAACCTGTGAGATAGAACACATAAACTCTTGAAGCGGAGTAGCTTTAAGTTTGAGTGCAACCGGGGTTGGTTGGCGAGTTATTTTTATTGTAAGGGGTTTAGTAAGTTTGAGTAAATTTCTAAACAAGCAATAAATAACATTGGACGTAGGCTTCGGAGTAGAAGCTTAACCAACTTAAAAACATCGTCTTGTTTGTTCATTTACTTTCACATTCCGCTGCTTATTATTTACATACTGCTCATCTTGTTATTTTGTCTGCGCCACAGTCTTTCATATTGTGACGTATTACATATCTCGCTCCTTTTTCTGTGTCACAGTCCTTCTTACTGTGACTCAGACCTACTGTTACTTCTTGTGAACTTAAATTAAAATAAACCTCTCAAGTCTCGTACTTAATTGTTCTTGCTTGTGTTATCAAACAACCAAGTTAAGTTGAAATTTTTAAAAGTACACCTAATTCACCCCCTCCCTCTCTTAGGTGTTAATCGTTCTTAACTCTTCAATTGGTATCAGAGCCTCGTGCTCTTGATATTGGTTAATACCAACGAGTTGATCCTTTAGTTATGGACGATTCAAAACACACTAAGTATCTCATCTTCAAGGGAGAAAACTATGCTTGGTGGAAACACCACATGGAGCACTATGTCAAAAGTGCTGACTATGAATGTTGGTTGATCATTCAAAAAGGTCCCCTCAAAATTACGGTCACTAATAAGGATGGTATTAGTGTATCAAAAGATGAGGATAAATATGTCGAGGCTGTAACAACCTGGATTTTTAAAACAAACGAACTACCTTAATAATAAATAATTCGTTAGAGTACAAAGATGAATAGGGTCAAGGTGGCGGAAACACCTGACTAATCCGGATCGTTACTCAAATCCAAAACTAAACTAATACATTATTAATAATTCTTAACTTAAATAAATTCCTAAATAAATTATTCTTCTTGCCACAAGTCTCTCCAGCACAACATCCAGACAAGCATCAACCAATTCAACCTGAGAATGGGGGTCGACAATCAGTCGGGAGTAACTAGGTGCTCTGCCAGTCATGTTTACAACAGGCTGAATTAATAACAGTTTATAACAACAGACAGTAATCATAAATGACATGTGAAGCAACCTATACAATATGACGTACATTCAAACTTACCAAGACGGAACCAAACCTACATGAATACAATCCTGCAGACCTAGACCATATGCTACCACTAGACCATGAATACATTTAAGACCCAAAGTAGTACACGATCCACATCAACATAAGGCACAATGCTAGCATTAAAGCATAGCTAATAGAGCGAACGCCCGTTGGAGCGTATAACCACTGCCTCTAACTTGACAGAGCGTATAACCACTGCCTCTAGCTGACGGAGCGTATAACCACTGCCTCCATCGGTGTGGAGCGTATAACCACTGCCTCCACGGTACTATGTATAGCGTATAACCATTGCCTATATGTCTAAGACATGGCCAGACTCTCGATGCATTAACTGTACATCGAACGACACTCGAGGACCAGAGCGTATAACCACTGCCTCTGATACCCCTCGAACATAGACCAAAATAAACCCCCAAAGGGTAGCGTTTGTTCATTCCAAATAGTATATAACTGATACTACCGTCATCTATTCAACCAGCAACAAACAAATGCACAGTATAACTGACTGTACAAACCAATGCGTGAACAACGTCATAACTCAACATAGGAACAGTACAACTGACTGTCCAACAATGCGTGAACAACGTCACGACTCAACTCAAGAACAGTATAACCGACTGTCCAATAATGCGTGAATAAGAACCAATACGATATGCAAACATAGCGTTATAGTTCAATTGACTATAACACTACACATAAACAAGCACGGATGACTAAGGTTATAGTATCTTGACCTATAACATTACACCTCAAAGGTCATGTTATAGTTCGAGTTACCATAACACCAGACACAAAAGCATATAACATCCAATGTTATAATACCACCTACTATAACCTTCACTTAACCTTAGTGAAGTTATAGTAACTTCAGCTATAACCTTCACTCAACTTTAGTGAAGTTATAGTAACTTCAGCTATAACCTTCACTCAACTTTAGTGAAGTTATAACATTCCAACTATAACCTTGGTTAAGCTTGTCAGGTTATAGTATCATCAACTATAACCTTCACTTAACTTCGGCAAAGTTATAGTACCTTCAGCTATAACCTTCACTCAACATTAGTGAAATTATAGCACTTCAAGCTATAACATTATGCGTGCGAGGTTATAGTATCATCAACTATAACTCTCTTCCATCACGGGTCAGTCCTCTATTACACCATCACCGAGGGGTCAACTCCACGGTACAAACCGCCGTGTCACCACAACGAGTCTTGTTATAGTACACCGCACCATAACGTCACTTTCAAAGTTATAACTCAAATAGGTATAACTAGGGTAGCTTACATGTAAAGTTATAGTTAATATGCTATAACCTTAATGATATAAACCAAAACCCTAATTTCTCAACATAAGCAAACCCTAGCCTCTCCCACAAGGAGGAGGCCGAAACCCTAGGCCACGGCAACCCCACAGCCGCGCCACCACTAACGACGCTAGGGTTCGCGATTTGAACCCTAGTTCGCACACCAAATGAAAAATTGAAAATAGAATAACAACATAAATATTCAATGTAATTAAACATGTGAAGCATAAGCATAAATAATAACACAAACAATTAATCATACAATCAATCATTATACCATGTTAATAATTCACTTTCTATAAACACAATTCAAGGAAAACATATAGTTACCTTTATTACGCAATAGAGACCGCAAAATAACCTTTATCTTCATAAAAGTGCCATTAATAAAGTGCTACACAAATCCTCCTCCCAAAACGCCCCAAAAGGAAGACATCTTTATCTTATTCTTCTTATTTACCCATCAAATATATAAACCCTAAAGGTAGGTCTAAAGCCCATACAATCGAGACCCTTAAAAATATTATGAATAGAATATATTGTAGAGGTAAGAGTCAGGATTGTAAATATATAATTTATATTTTATTTGGATGAAGAAAGTTGCATAACAATTGAGTCAAAGAGAGAGAAATAAGGATAGAGGAAGAAAGAGAAGCCCACGGCTGAAAACGTACGCAGTGAATATTGAGGAAGTTGCTAGCTTGCTTAGGGTTTTATTATTTATATAGGAGATTTTAAGTGGGCATTTGATCTATTAGCTCACAAGGTGGATAATCCAATTACAAATTAGGTTTAGTATAATTAAAACGCTCAAAGAGTTTATATAGGACAAGTAGCTATTAAATTAAAATAGTAAAATCGTGCACGGACATTTTAACCCATCCAAATTAGGTAAAAATGGAAAATAACGTAAGAGAGATCGTAAACGTTAAATACGCATTAAAATAATTAAACTCGCAAAATAATTATTTTAATAAATAAATTTCTGGATAAAATTTATTATAAAAACACGGGGTGTTACAGAGGCTGACAATAGAAAGGTCAAGAAAAACTCTAAAGCCATGTACATCCTTCAATAGGGCATTGGTGAAAAAGAGGTTAACCGGATATCCGGATGTACCACACCCAAAGAGATTTGGGACACCTTAAGCCTTGCTTATGAGGGAACGTCACAAGTTAAAAAATATCGTGTTGACCTTCTCATGCAACAATATGAGATGTTCAACATGACAAGAGATGAGTCAATCAATAATTTGTCTTCACGCTTTTCTAGTATTGTCAATGACCTCAAGAGTTTAGGAAGAAACTTTGAATCCGAGGACTTAGTTCGTAAAATCCTTCGTAGCTTAACTGAAAAGTGGCAACCAAAGGTTACGGCTATTGAGAAAGCTAAAGACCTATCTACTCTCACCCTTAATGAACTAATGGGCTCTCTTATGCCTCATGAGTTAGCCCTCATGAAGCGTTCTAGTGAAATCTCCAAAGAGAAAGGGCTCGCTCTTAATGCTCTCTCAAGTGATGAGAAGGATGAGGAGGACGAGTTTGCAATGTTCACTAAAAACATTGTCGGAATGATTAATGGTCGTAACTCTAAAAGGTTTAGCTATAATATTAGCAAAAGACGTTTTCCAAAGAAAAAAACAAATTTCACTATTGGTTGCTTTAAATGTGGTGACAATGGTCACCAAATTATTGTCACCAAATTAAAGAATGTCCAAAGTGGGATGACATCAAGTCTAAAGAAAAACGTGACTTTGCCAAAAATCAATACAAAAACAAAGTTATGTCGGCTATTTGGGGCATGTCTGATTCCGATGAGGACGATGTCCTTGAGGAAGAATTAGATGCCAAATTGTGTCTTTCCTCGCGTTTCAATAAAGATGCTCCAAAGTCATCAAAGAAAGAATCAATCAAATGTCTTATGGCTCACTCTGTTGATTCCGATTCAGATTCTGACAATGAGGCGTTAGTGAGGGGCAGCAACAATTGGTACTTAGACAGTGGGTGCTCTCGTCACATGACGGGAAATGAAACCCAATTCCTCTCGCTAGAAGCCTACGATGGTGGCATGGTGACTTTTGGTGACAACAAAAGAGGTGAAATCATTGGTGTTGGAAAAATTGGTAAGTCAAAGTCACTATGTGTCGACAAAGTGTTACTTGTCAAAGGTTTGAAACACAATCTCTTAACTATCTCACAACTATGTGATCGTGGTAATATTGTTGAGTTTCATGCTAGTGAATGTAGAATTCTTGATGGAAAAACTAGAGAACTCATTCTTGAAGGAAAACGTGTTAAAGATGTTTACATGACTAATTTATGTTCATTGTCCGGTAAAACCTTATCATGCATGAGTGTCCAAAAGAATGACCATTGGCTTTGGCATAGACGGTTAGGTCATGTTAATGCTAGAACACTAAATACTCTCAAGAAACTTGATCTAGTAGATGACATTCCTAACATAAAATTTGATTTTAAATCACTATGTGATGATTGTGTTAAGGGAAAACAAGTTAAATGCTCCTTTAAATCCAAAAAGTTTGTTAGCACTTCTCGTCCTCTTGAGCTTATTCACATTGATTTATGTGGACCCATGCGCATTGTAAGTAGAGGTGGAAGTCGATATATTTGTGTCATTGTGGATGATTTTTCCAGATATGTTTAGCTACTTTTCTTAAGTTCTAAAGATCAAGCATTTGATGAATTTTTAATTTGGTTGAAAAAGGTCCAAAATAAATTTGGTTTGAAATTTGGCTCCTTGAGATCCGACCATGGAACCGAATTTGAAAATTCATCAGTTGAGGATTATTGTGATGAGCATGGTGTTAGTCATAACTTTTCAGCCACTAGAACTCCCCAACAAAACGGAGTTGTGAACACTTAAAAATATGGTTATGACCATGCTTATTAGTTCTAAAGTGCCAAAGAAATTTTGGGCCGAAGCTGTTAACACTTCTTGTTACATCTACAATCGAGTCATGATAAGAAAACCATTAACAAAACCCCTTATGAGTTATTACGAGGTAGAAAATCTAACATCTCACATTTAAAATGCTTTAGTAGTAAATGCTTCATTCACAACAATGGCAAAGATAACCTTGACAAATTTGATGCTCATAGTGATGAAGGAGTTTTTGTTGGCTACTCGGACCATAGTAAAGCTTACAAAGTTAACAATAAGAGAACTATGAAAATGGAAGAAAGCGTTCATGTAATATTTGACGAATCTAGTCTCTTTGTCTTAAATGAACAGGTTGATGAAGAAGAGGACGATGATGATTTCGAAATTGGGATGATACGTCATAATATGGATCAAGTAGTTGATGAGGCTGAGCAACAGTCAGAGCCACTGTTGCATGATGAAGCTGGCCAAAGTTCAGAGGGAACTAATCCTCCCTCATCTCAAGATGATGCTAGGTCATCAGGGGGAATGAGGATGCAAGTGAGCAGCTTACTCAAACAGAAACTAATCCACAATCACCCTCACAAAACAACCTGGATGCAATAGTGATGCCCATTGTGACACCAGAACCAAACGAAGCCTCAAACACTCTTGTCCTATAAAAAATGGAAACACGAAAGCTCTCACCCTCTCTCAAATCTAACCAGCGATCTAAATTCTGGAATGAAAACCAGATCATTGCTCCAAAACTTTTGTGCCTTCAATGCATTCCTCTCTCAAATTGAACCTGCCAATGTCACAATAGCTCTCACTGATACATGTTGGGTGACAGCCATGCAAGAGGAATTAAACCAATTCGAAAGAAACAAGGTATGACATCTTGTCCCTAGGCCCTCTCATCGTACTGTAATTGGTACGAGATGGGTCTTTCGCAATAAGCTTGATGATTCCGGAGAAATCGTAAGGAATAAAGCTAGACTAGTGGTACAAGGTAGGGGTGCTAACGAGCCGAGCCGAGCCCGAGCTTGGCCTTGCTCGGCTTGTGCTCAAGAACAAAAACTCGAGCTCGAGCCGATCTCGAGCTTACCCGAGCTTGAAAAAAATGTGCTCGTAAAAAAGCTTGCGAGCTTTAACGCGAGCTCGAGCCAAACTCGAGCTCAAATCGAGCCTATATATAATTGTTGATGTTTAATTTTTTCCTTCCAATATTTTCAATAACAAGAGTCGAAAGATATATGTAAAATAATTTGGCAAATAAGTTAGAAATTTGATATATGTGATACAAATATATAATAATGATAAAATATTTTTATAAAATACGAGGAAAATCTTCTCTAATCGCACAAATTCGAGCTGCTCGCGAGCTTTTCGAGCCGAGCCGGTGTTTGCTCGGCTTGACTCGTTAAGCTCTCGAGCCGAGCCCGAGCCCGAGCCGAGCTCACACGAGCCGAGCTTTGACCGAGCTTTGACCGAGCCGATCTCGAGTTGCTCGCGAGCTGTCTCGTCTCATTATCACCCCTAGTACAAGGTTTTAACCAACAAGAAGGAATCGATTATGATGAAACCTATGCATCAGTAGCTAGGCTTGAAGCCATACGAATGCTTATAGCTTTTGCATCTCATGTTGGCATAAAAAAATTTCAAATTGATGTAAAATCCGCTTTCATAAATGGTTATCTTGAGGAAGAAGTTTTTGTCGAACAACCACCGGGCTTTTTAGACAATGAATCTCCTAACCACGTTTTCAAACTTGATAAAGAACTTTATGGTTTAAAACAGGCTTCTAGAGCTTGGTATGATAGGCTTTCAAAATTTGTATTGGAAAATGGTTTCTTACGTGGTTCAGTTGATAAAACATTGTTTATTAAGTCACAGTGTGATGAACTTTTGCTTGTTCAAGTATATGTCGATGACATTATCTTTGGTGCAACAAATGAAATTCTTTATAAATACTTTTTGGATCTAATGAAATCTGAGTTTGAAATGAGCATGATGGGAGAGCTTGGATTTTTCCTTGGTCTTCAAATCAATCAAAGTGGAAAGGGAATAATGATCCATCAACAAAAGTATTTGAAAGAAATTCTAAGTAAGTTTGGGTTGACTAATGCTAAACCTTATGCTACACCTATGGTTTCTAACATCAAACTTGACAAAGACGAAAATGGTAAGAGTGTTGGTGAAACCGTGTATCGAGGTATGATTGGTTCATTACTTTATTTAAGCGCTAGTCGACCCGACATATAATTTAGTGTTTGCGTGTGTGCTCGCTTCCAATCAAATCCTAAGGAATCACATTTAAAAGTCGTTAAAAGGATTTTTAGGTACTTGGTTGGAACACAAAACCTATATCTTTGGTATCCATCTTATTACGATCTTGATCTTGTAGGTTTTTCCGATGTGGACTACGCGGGTAGTGTGGTGGATAGGAAGAGCACTTCGGGTATTGCCACTTTCTTGGGTCCTTGCCTCATCTCATGGGCATCCAAGAAGCAAAATATTGTTGCATTATCCACGGCTGAAAGTGAATACATCAGTGGAGCGCTCTGTTGCACGCAGATTCTTTGGGTTCGACAACAATTGCATGACTACGGTATTATCTTCGAGAAAACTCCTATATGTTGTGATAACACTAGTGCAATTAATATTTCAAATAATCCCATACAACATTCACGAACTAAACATATCGAGATAAGACATCATTTTTTACGTGATCAAGTTGAGAAAGGACTTATTTGCCTTAGCTTTTGTAGAACCGAAAATCAAATTGCGGACATTTTTACAAAACCGCTAGAAAAAGAACAACTCGTAAGACTTCGGTTGGAAATTGGTTTATTGGATGACATGTGACTCTAGTTATTTTATTTTCCTAAATGACTGACTAGAGTTGAGAACATTCATATGATTATTCTAGTTGTAGATTAGTTCACTACATGCAAAAATATGGTCCAAAACTATGAATAAGTATGCTTGCATTTGAATTGATTTTGCATTGAGCCACTCAACACACTCATCACAATATTAACCCTCTCAAAGTAAACCGTCAAAACCAAAACCACTCAAAATGCCTCCTAAAACCACCATAAACCGAGAACTCAAAAGCATTCAAAGTTCTTATGATTCAAATAAACGAGTTCGATCAAAGAAATAAATGTCTTCTCCTGCCAAATCCGCTGCCACATCCCAAAGTTGGGAAGTACATTTGTTCAAAAAAAAAACTCAATGTAGCATGCCCTTCACATCTGCTACAGTCAAGGCCATTGTATCAAAAAAAAAAAAAAAACAAAAAATTGGAGAGAAAAAGAAAAAGAAATTGAAGTGGAGGTTGAAAAAGAGGTTGAGAAAATTCAAAAGAAAGTAGATATCAAAGAGGAAAGTGTGATTGAACAAGAAAAGGAAATTACCAAAATGTTGGGGTTGTGTATAGTCCATAAAAATGATGATAATCCAACCCTTTTGAAGTTTGCTTCAAATTAAGAAAATAAAAAGAGTTTCTCACTCAAAGCCTTCAAAGAAGCAGGGGTATTCAAGGAAGAAGAGTGTTATTGTCATGGATCTTGATGAAATTGAGGAAAAGATGATTCTGTTTTATGCCACAGTGCATGTGAATGTTGCATATGCTACCTTTTCAGCTATCATTAACCATAAAACCCTTCCTAGCCTCCATATTTCTTATCTTAATCCATGTTGGCTTGATTTTTAATAAATTCTTTTGAAAACCGTACTTGTTTTTATCCTTTGAACATATGCTTTGTGTGTTGTTGAACTATGTCAACTGTGTGCGTCGATTGTGTTGTTCTTCTCTTGATGATGTCAAGAGGGGGAAGTATTTTAACTGTGGAAGTGTGTGATCCTTTAACTCTTCGGCTAGCGTTCATCGTAACATGTTTTGCCTCATGATTGGATGTTCTACTTAGGCTAATATAGATTGACCCTTCATACCTTGATCATGTTTAATTATGTCTTATATTGAATGCTTAAAGTTCGACCAATCATGGGCTAAGGGGGAACTTCACACATCATTAAAACTTGTCATCATCAAAGGGGGAATTTGTTAGAACCACACTTGGTTGATGATGCCAAGTTTCATTGTCATTTAATGGTTTGCTTCTTAGTTATGATTTATAGCATTTAAAACTCTCAATTAGTTCTCAAGGATAGTGCAAGGAAGATCGAAGATGAAGAAAACCTTAGCCTAAGTCAAATGTTGTAAACAAGGTTGTGTAGCATTCTTAGTTTGTCAAGTGACTGCAAAACCATGCAACAGTGCAAGTCATTGTGGTTTCTGATACAACGAAAGGAGAATTTTCGAAAATGTCAAAAGTGTTGATCTTTATAAAGAACTCTTATTTTCAAAAGGTTGGCTTACTCTAAATTAGAAAAACAAGAGGAGTGTATTTGGATGTTAAAGCTAATCTTATTGAAATATTATTTCCCAAGATTTATGGAAGATAATATTTTATTTCGCAAGATTTATGGAAGATAATATTTCCCAAATTTTTTATAGAAAGATTTATCTCCCATAAAACTTTATGGAAGATACTCTTTGCTTGGAAATGGAAAGATTTCTTGAGCCTACAAATCTGATTATTACTTTTGAAATATGATTAGAATCTTTCACACACTTTTTCTTCTATAAATAACCTCCTTATTTCTCATTTATTGTCAAGACTTTTAAGAGCATTTATTGAGAAACTTTGCAAATTATTTATGGGTTTAAAGCTTTGTTTTCAAGTGCTTGCAAAATCGTTTTAAGTTTTAAAGTCTTCAATCGTTTTTTAAAAGAGCTGTAAATCTCCATGTATCAGTTCAATGCATTGTGACATCTAAGTTTAATTTGTTCCATGATCTCGTGTTTAGGTCTTAATTGTGATCTCCATGTTCATTAAGTGAACGATTGAGATTAAAGACTCTGTAAACCTGTGAGATAGAACACATAAACTCTTGATGCGGAGTAGCTTTAAGTTTGAGTGCAACCGGGGTTGGTTGGCGAGTTATTTTTATTGTAAGGGGTTTAGTAAGTTTGAGTAAATTTCTAAACAAGCAATAAATAACATTGGACGTAGGCTTCGGAGTAGAAGTTGAACCAATTTAAAAACATCGTCTTGTTTTTTCATTTACTTTCACATTCCGCTGCTTATTATTTACTTACTGCTCATCTCGTTATTTTGTCTGCGCCACAGTCTTCCATACTGTGACGTATTACATATCTCGCTGCTTTGTCTGTGTCACAGTCCTTCATACTGTGACTCAGACCTACTGTTACTTCTTGTGAACTTAAATTAAATTAAACTTCTCAAGTCTCGTACTTAATTGTTCTTGCTTTTGTTATCAAATAACCAAGTTAAGTAGAAATTTTTAAATGTACACATAATTCACCTCCTCCCCCTCTTAGGTGTTAATCGTTCTTAACTTTTCAATTGTCATCTTAAGATTTATGTTCCATTGCCATATATCATCTCTTTTAAACTCTTTTTAAATCATGTGGAGGATTGTTGGAAGTATTGCTTCAAAAAGAAGACTTTTTGTATTCCACATGGGAAAAATAACCAATGACTTTGTGGTTTATAAGTGACCAAGCATGATACATTACTAGATGAGTAATAGTGGAGGGACTCCATTGCCACACATGTGCGCGCCACGCCAGGCCGGGTTTGAGATTTGGGAGAGAACCTTTGGTGCGGGCCATCGGCCTATTTTTGGAACTGAAATATCACTTATTCTCCACTTCTTTTTACGTTTTTCCAAACTGATTACATATTGATTGTTTTGCTTTTTCCAAACTAATTTTACAGTAGTATATTTAGTATTTAAATATAATTATCAAAAAATATTGTGATAATATCTTGGGATGCTCTAGATATTTAACTACTGTCTTGCCCTCTAAGATACTAAAACTATAAATATAGATCTTGTGTTTGTGGTTAGAGGAGAGTAGATGGAATAAGTCAAAAGACCTGTCTTCTTACGGAATAAGTCACAAAAAGACCCCCTCATCTTTTTGTTTTAAATTTTATGGTTTACAGGAGTACATATCTTTCTTAAGCTAAAACAAGTTGTAATTTTGCATAAATACGGATGAACTAGTATTGGTGCCCGGTCCCGCCTGGGCTACCTCTATTTATCATTAAAATTTATTTTAATTAAATATACTTTAAAATTGCCTAACTCATAAATTTATCATTAATATATTTTCTTATGACATATCTTAAAATTACGATAAAAGAAAGTATGAGAGAATTTATTACTCCCACCATTAATATATTACTCTAATCAATTGGTCAGCTAACTGTTCATATATATTTTTTTTATTAATTGTTAGTATTGTTTTTTTATTACATTCGTTATTACTACTGTTACTTTCACTACTCCCGTCGTAATTATTGTTACTTTCACTATTTCTGTCGTAATTATTGTTTTTTTCACTACTCCTACCGTAATTTTTGATACTTTCATTAATGCCGCATTAAAATTAATAATTTCACTACTCCCGTTGTTATTCTATTAATTTCACTACTCCCGGTTCTAATATTGTTATTTTCACCATAAAATGAGTGATTACTATACTTTGATTAGTTGATGAGTAAACATGCAAGTTTAAGAGGCTCATATATTTATATAAATATATTACATATATGCATTAAATCAATTTAAAAGAATTATGCAATATTATATCTTTTGGAAACCTAGTTTGATTTATTTTCCTTTTAATAGTTTCCAAAATATTTTGTTTAAGTTAAATAATTATATAATATAGAAATTACTTTAGTTTAATGTATAATCAATGCTACTAATTAATACCATAAGTGGGGCATGTTTATTTTAAGGAAAATCACCATATTCTGTTATTTTCTAAATTTATATTTCAACCACAATTATATAATATTTACATTGAAATCCCTTGTTCAAGTCTATCACACAGCGCTATCGATTAAAAACTATATAGTATAATTAATTTGTATAACTTTATTTAATTATATGGAAGTCTTTTGATTTCAGGATTTAATATATAGTATAGATGAAACTAATTCATGTGAATCGAACTTTGATATATAATTTCACTGCCATATCCGTCCTTAATTATTTCCTTCTTTTCTAAATGGAAATTCAACATGGTTTTTATACTAACAATAAAATATCAGAAAAATGTTACGCTTATTATTTTTGACGAGAGAATCCACAATCGCTACATCTCTAGTACAAAAACTATACATGTTTAATCTGTAAACCATATATACCAGGCCAGTCACTCTTTGTCTCGGACTAAAAGTTCCCATTATAATAATAAAAAAAAGACTATATTTCTCTTTTATTTATTTATTGAGAATAGCAGTATTGTTGGCATTTTGTATTTTTTTTTTGGCAACAACCTTTTGTATATTGTATCACTTAAAATACACAATTTGCAACCTACTATAAGTCAAATTCTTGGGGTCGTTTGGTTCAAGAACTTGGAATGGAATGGATTGGAATATGAATCCATAGGGGTATGGAGTTTCAAATTCATTCCCAGGTAAATATGTTTGGTTCATCGTAGGGAATGTTTGGTTGGCTATCTTGGAATGGATTTGCTCCATTCCAATGTTTGGTTGGTGTATTTTGGAATGGAGTTAGAACCTCTTAGGTATCTAACTCCATTTCAACCCCTTGGAATCCCATACCCATCTTCCCACCTAGGTATCGTAATTACTATTAGTTTTAAACCCGTGCAAAAAATGCACGGGTTGTAATTAATACCTGACTTTATAATGGGATATATAAGCATATGTATGGGTGTGATTAAATGTTAAATGTCGTGATTAAATTGTAGTTTTTATATCATAGAGATGACGGTTCATTAAAGCTTTTATTGATTATTTGTAAGTATTCAATTAGTAAATTTTGGATGTTCATATTGTATATTAATTACTGATAATGCACAGAAAAATGTATAATAATGTATGGTTTGCAAATGTATAATATATGATCATTTCATTTAAGGAGTTGCATGTTGGAAAAAAAAGCATCAGTAATTAAATCAGATTAAGAACATGGGGACCTACATCACCAAAAAAAAAAGTTTGCTTTTTACTCCCTTAAAATAAGTAGCCAATGAAATAGCCTTAAATGTTTCTTCTTTTATATAAAGAAGATGATTATTATTAATCAATATATATATATATAAAAGAGGCTTTTTTCAGGCAACGAGAGAGTCTCCCACTATTTCAAAACACTATTTTAATTTTTATTGATAAAACTACGTTACACATAATTTTATTAGGCTAATTAAATATTAAATAAAATATATTATTATATAAAGATTGAATTTTAATATTATCAACTTTTCAACATCATATTCATACATATACTTTCCAAGTTATGGTTAAACTCTTAAATTTTGATTATATTTTTTAAATTAATTATTTTTCTAATAATATTATCAACTTTTCAACTTTTTATAAACTCTTTAAATAAAAGTTTAATTCATAACTATTATTTGTCCCACATTGGAAAATAATGTAGATGTGCTAAAAATATTATATATAAATAATAGAATTTTCCCACATTGGAAAAATAATAAAGTGGGTAATCCTATGATTATAAATAGGAGTCATCCTTAAACCTTATGTATCAACCCAAAAATTTTGAATCTCTTAAATATTGTCTTAGAGATCTCTTAAAAGTTTGTATATGTGATGAATATACTATGTATAAATAGTAAAATTGTCACACATCATAAAATTAACATAAGGCGAGTGATCCTATGATTAAATATAGGAATCATTCTTGGACCTTATATAACAAACTAAAATCTTTTAAATCTCTTAAGTATTGTCTTAGAGATCTCTTAAAAGTTTGTCTATTATTATCTTCACAATTGTTAAATTTACATCAAAAAAGTTATGAAGATAATATAATTAGATTCGTGGTGAAAAAAAACCCTGAAAAGTATAGAAACTCATATTATTTGAACATATTTGGTGTAATTTTTAGTATATTATTTGTCATACATTGAAAAATAATGTAGTTGTGGTGAATATATTACCTATACATAGTAGAATTGTCTCACATCAGAAAATCATCATAAGGTGAGTGATCTTATGATTACAAATAAGAATCATATTTGAAACTAAAATTTCAACCCAAAATATTTTGAGCCTCTTACATATTGTCTTACAAAACTCTTAAAATTTGTATTATAATTTTCACTATAGTGAAATTTACATCATTAAAAATTAATTTAAAAATTATCATAAATAATAATTTTGATGGTAAACTATTTAATGTGTTATTTGTTCCACATTGAAAAAAACAATGTAGGTATCGTGACTTGTGAATTTATACTACGTATAAATATCAAAATTTGTACCACATTAAAAAATTATCATAACGTGGAGTGATCATAAATATGATCATCGCACGAGCTTTTAAACTATTTTTTTATATTGTTATGTTAATAAATGACTTTAAAAATTTAATAAATGACATTTAAAATATTTTTTTATTATTCTAATATTAATATAACAGTTTAGTAACATTTAAGAAATAAATATTATATGAAAAAAGATGGTGTAATACTTAGTTTGTTATTAGTCCCACATTGAAGAATAATGTATGTGTGGTGAATATATTACTTATAAATTGGAAATTGTCCCACATTGAAAAATTATTATAACATAGGGTGATCTTATGATTATAAATATGAGTCATCCTTGAACTTAGGTATAAACCTACAATTTTTTAAGTCTCTTAATTATTGTTTTGGAGAGCTCTTAACAAAATGGAATTATAATAGTCACAATAGTTAAATTTACATTATTAAAAATTAATTTAGAAAATTATCATAAATAATAATTTTGATGATAAACTACTTAATGAGTTATTAGTCTCACATTGAAAAATAATGTATTTTTAGAAAATATATATACTAATCATGATTATAAATAGGAGTGATTTAGTCTCTTAAGTATTGGTTTAATGAACCTTTAAAATTTTGTATTATTAAAACAATAGTAAAATTTACATAATCAAACTTAATTTAGAAAATTTAGGAAAATATCCTATATAAGTAATAATTTTGATAGCGTACTACTTAACAAGTTATTTGTCCCACATTGAAATATAATACAAATGTGGTAAATATATTACGTATAAATAGTATATTGTCCTATATCAGAAAAATATCATAAGTTAGGGTGATCCTATAATTATAAATAAGATTCATCCTTGGAACTTAGATATCAACCCATAATCTTTTGAGTCTCTTAAATACTATCTTACAGAGCTGTTAAAAATTTGTATCCACATTAGTGAAACTTACATCATCAAAAATTAATTTAGGAAAATATCATTAAAAAATAAAGTGAAAAATATTTTATTTATCTCAATATACATTTCCTATGTTATATTCAAGTGGTGTTTATAATTTGTATATAAATTTTTTTACATTCAATTCACAAAAACTATAGTGAAAATGAGTCATCTTTCAACTTAGATATTCACCCAAAATCTTTTGAATCTTTCAACTATTATCTTTCAGAGATTTTAAAAGTTTGTATTATTATTTCTACCTTAATGAAATTTACATCGTCAAAATTAATTTAGGAAAGTATCATATATAATAATTTTAATGGTAACTATCAAATTTGTAATTTGTCTCACATTGAAAAGTAATGTAAGTGTGGTGAATATAATATGTATAAATTAGAAGAATTGTCCCACATCAGAGAAATATCATAAGTTGCATGATCACGCGATTATAAATAACAGTCGTCCTTGAAACTTAGAGATGAACTCAAAGTCATTTAAGTCTCTCAAAAACTCCATTCGTCCCGGTCATTTATTTGTTTGCCTTTTTTTAGGAGTATTTTAATCAAAGGCAAACAAATGATTAAGACGGAGAGAGTATTATTTTAGAGAGCTCTTAAAATTTTGTATTAGTTATGAAAATAATATAATTAGATTTGTGGTCAAAAAAATGCTATCATTACAGTATAGAATTTCTTATTATTTGCATATACTTTGTGTAATTCTTAGTATGTTATATATCTCACATTGAAAAACAATATATGTGTGGCGAAAATACTAATAACTATAAATAGTAGAATTGCTCCATATCGAACAATTAGCATAAGGTGAGGTGATCAACCCAAAATCTTTTGAATTTCTAAAACATTGTCTTAAAGAGCTTAATTCTTAGGTATTTTGAATCATTTTTCGAGTCATAATATAGATCAAATATAACTTGAGTCCCGATAAGGTTGGTAACATATGTTTAAAATAGAATAAGTTGAATCAATATATCAATATTATTTTTAAAAAAATTACGGATTATATTTTATTATAATCTTAAAACTTCAAAAATTTATTTTTATAAGTTAACTGTTATAGGAAAATTACGAAAATGACATTAACGTAAACCCGTGCATCGCACGGGCATGAAATCTAGTTATTATTATTATAAACAAACTAGCGAGAGTAGGCACAACTCATCAAATAATACCTAATGACCCCCACAAAACCCTAATATTAGAAATAACCTAACTCTTGACGTACTTATAAAGCCATTCATAACCTCTAAAAGTACACAAATTTTTAGCACAATTTCGTCATCAAATAAAACTGCAACAAAACATTCAATCTCCCCAATTTTCCATTATCATTCAACCACCCTTCAATTTCTCCAATAAATTCAATAAGAAAAAATGGTTGCAATGATAGATGGTCAAATGATAATCAATCTCGTAGAAAACCCTGAAGAATTCAACAAATATGCCCAAGAAAGGTTGAAGATGATGAACAACGACGAAAAACCCACGTCAATAATGGCGGAAAACAATAAAGAAAATACGCAAAATCATAATTCTGATGTCGGGCATTCGACAGTTGATTCGGAGACGTATAAAGCGGAGCTAAGAGACATGATGATGGCGGTCGCAACGGGAATTGGGAATACTCCTGTTAATGTAATGGTTGAAGAAGGAAGCTTTTTGTTGAAAGCTTATGAAGTTGAAATTTTGAGAATTCAAAAGGAAGAATTTGAAGAAAAGGAGAAATTGAAGAAAATGAAGATTGATAAAGAGATGAATAATTATGGAAATAATAATAATAATAATAATAATAATAATAATAATAGGGATATTGAGATTGTTGTTGTTCCTAGGAAAAAAAGTTTGAAAAAAAAAGGGAGTTTTAATTTGTTGACTTTTTGTGCTTGTACTGGTAAACAATTTGTTGACCAATAGTTGAATAAAATAATTGAATTTTATTTTTTGGGAGCAATTGTTTTTTTAGACGTTTTCAGGTAAACAATTTTGTCTGCTTTGTTCGCTTTTTTTTTTTGGACAACGAAGAAACCCGTATACTAAATAAAACTCGTGTGAGCGAAATAGTTTGCGAATTATGTTCACGGGCATGAGGTATTGAACCTGAAATCTATAATATTTACACAGCCTTCACTTTTACTATGTAATGTGTGGTAAACCGGTAAAATTCATGCTTGAGGGAGGTAGGGTTTCCGTTGAATTGTCGATAGCAAAAAGTTCCCAACTCTTTTCAATTTTATCTTCATGATATTCCTAATTCGCTCTCGCTCAGATTTTCCCCCCACTTAAAGCCTGGTCCAAATACAACTCTATGTAAACTCTATATTATCGTCATATTTTTTTAAGTTTTGGCTATAGAGGTCGATTGATTAATCAATGATCCCAAGTAAAGTTTGAATTCGAGATGACTTATTTTCTCAAATTTATTAGAATTGCAACATTTTATTTGTCGACTGTTTAATACGGAGTAAACCGTAAGATTAAATAATGTAATGATGTTAATAAATTGTTTAAATTTTAGTAGTGATGTAATATGGTGCGCATGACTAATGACGTTTTCAAGTACTACCGCTTAAAATACTAGACGGCATTCCATATAGTCTATGATATTGTTTTCAACCAAAAAAAAAAGTCCATGATTTTATATTTTTATAGGAGATATATGAATACTTCATATACAATTTTTCATTTGTGACGGCCGACGGCTATATCTATCTCAAGCTTGTAACTGGTTAAATATTACCCACATTAATAGGAAAGGATAAGTTATTTGTAATTCACTGACTTGTCTTATCTAGAAAATATTTCACCCATTGGAAACTTGTGACGGATATATATGTCATAAGGGAAACTTATTGTACTTCATATTATTACTTTTTGTCTAAAAGTATTTGATAATGTTTCAACAAGCTCTATTCAGATGATCTACAATGGAATCGTCATCTCTTTCAATTATGAAGAATTAGAACAACACAATCTCAACTTTGAACTAAGCAAACTAATTACACCCTTGACTCAAGAGGACACAATAATTAACCAACTAGAAAAGATGGAACACATGAAAATGATGAAAACAGTTTCCGACAGATAATGCCGGGAATGTAGTGCCGATATAATTCCAATACTAAGCATACTAGATGATATGGGGCAAGGCGGTTGATCACGGCTTCCATTTCTTAATGAAAATACCGGTCATATTTATGTCGGAGATAATTTTGCAATGTCAACACTGTTTGCAGGGGAGACTGAAATGCAGAAGCTACAGCAGCCTGCAATGATGCTATGATAGCCTTTGATAGAATGATGAGAAGGGACAGCTATTCATACTGCCATTGGGATAATAAATGGATTCCGCTCGAAACAGCATGAAATTAAACTACTTCTTGGTCACCCTCTTAAATAAAAGTGGAATGAAATCAGGGGAAAAAAGAAAGAAGAAGAATAATAACAGTTTCTTTCCTGAATAGCCCGGCACCCGAAAATGGCCAGAGCACTTGCCTCAGCGTCTTGCAAGGTTAAATCCCGAGTATGCAATCAAGTGGAGACGTGGAGTCATTGCATATCCACAAACTAGCAAGAAAACTCTAGTGTCTCAGGTAGACTTGGGCATTCACCTTTTTCCGACGAAACAAGAGTCTTTCGGACGTTTGAACATTCGATTTGGTAGACGCAATTATACAAATATATTAGCATAACAAAATAAAATGTAGTAAAAAAAAAAAAAGTAATGTATCAGACAGCCATGCGACCATCCGCAGCCAACGAATGAACTGAGGAACGATCATCTACAGCGAACCACCGATCCGAAGATTGGTGGCAGCCGTCAATCACGCTCTGATCGCATTGCTAACAGTTCATCAGCTACACAGTGTTTCCTGCCTCCGTAGATTTCTTGGACACAGAGGTACAAGCCTATAGAACAGATCCTGTTCAAGTAAGGTCGTGCTAATTGATGATTGATGGACATCTATAAACGGACCAATGGTACTTCCTTTTACTGATGTGGGAGCTTCCAACTCTGTTACTTTCCAATATTAGACCCTCTTATTAGCATAATCTTTCTTGAATAAAATATACGAAGTAGTAGATTTTCTATCTTATCCACCAAGATGATTTATATCATTTTCCCCACTTTCAGACAATAGATGACGGTTACAAAGACCTACACACATTCCTTGCACCTGTTCAGACTTACGCTCAAGCAACTGGCACGGTTTCTCCGCCGATCAACCAGCGGCCGGCTCTATACCGGCGCCGAGACAAACTCACATTAATTGAGTTTCAACAAATAGAAATGGCTACGACTAGGAGATGTCTTTCCGGACAGTGCACCGGCATCAGGTGACATACGGGTTCCGAGACAGTCAATAGTTCCCTCATTTTGATCCTTGATCATACTTATTCAGTCGATATGTAGGCATTGGTGAAGTTGGTATAATTATGGCATAAAGACAGGCAAATTAAGGCACAAACTGAAGATAAGCCAATTGTCAGCTTGTTAAGAGGGTAATAGAACCCACCTCCCAATTTATGCTTCTTATGGGAGCAACAATTTTCTATCTAATTTTTAGTACGCTTAATAGTTTGATCTATTTGTTAGCTAGTCAATATTGTACATAATATTCTCTCCTTAATTACTTAGCTAGTATAATCTAATTTAGGTAGTCAGATCCTCTAATTATAGCTAGCATTAGTTGTACATATGTCTATATATTATGCATGATCCCCGTACTTCCCATTTTCACTTTCTCAAGCGTATTATTCGCTACATTCAGGGTACGGCTAACCACGGCATTACCATTTGCCCATCTCGGTCACCAACTCTCACCGCATATTCTGATGCTGACTGGGCCGGGTGTTCGGATTCCTGCCGTTCTACATCCGGTTACTGCGTTTTTATGGGTGACAATCTCATTTCGTGGTCTTCCAAACGACATGCCACTATTTCCCGCTCTAGTGCTGAAGCAGAATACAGGGGCATGGCAAACGTTGTTGCCGAGACTAGTTGGATTCGAAATTTACTCCTTGAGCTCCATGTCCCACTCCAACGGTCCACTATTGTCTATTGTGATAATATCTCTGCAGTTTATTTATCCGGCAACCCCGTCCAGCACCAACGGACCAAACATGTCGAACTGGACATTCATTTTGTTCGGGACAAAGTTAAACTTGGGGAAGTCCGTGTTCTCCATGTACCGGCCGAGTACCAATACGCTGATATTTTCACGAAAGGTCTGCCTCGACATCTTTTCACACGGTTTTGTTCCAGTTTGAATGTTCGGCCTCCTACCGCTCCAACTGCGGGGGCGTGTTAGCTAGTCAATATTGTACATAATATTCTCCCATATTCTCTCCTTTATTAGTTAGCTAGTATAATCTAATTTAGGTAGTCAGATGCCCTAATTATAGCTAGCATTAGTTGTACATATGTCTATATATTATGAATAAGAATCAAACCCTAATCAAGGGATTCAAACCTTAACACTATTATTACCCTGTCTATTAGAAACAAGTACAGAAATAATTGTTCAATAAAATTACCATGTTCTACAACAACAATAAGTCTTGCTTGTGACGGGGCGACCCGTCGCAAACTTGCGACGGGTCAAATCCCCCTCACAAAGAGCAAGTGGCAAGGCTTGTGACTGAATTTAGCTAAAAAAATTAACTGGAAGATGCCATAAAAGAATTAATTAGAAGATGTCAGCATAGAAAAACTTCACAACAACCGTGTCGCCTAAAAATATACGCAAATCACCTATAACAATTATTTTATAAAACTATATTATATAATCTTCATTCTATTAAAACAAGAACATTTAAAGCCACCACATTGATCCATCTCATCATGTTAGTTTTCTTTTTCTTTTTCTTTTTTATTTTTTTTTGTTGTCTTTTTTTGTCTTTATTCCTTTTTTCGCATTGTATTCATCCGTTTGCTTTTTTACACTAAAAGAATACAATAATTTGAACAAGCAACTTTTTAATAATTCTAAATTATGAATTAAAACTTTACGTTAATAATAAATTACATTGATATGTCAAAAATCCTTAAAATTAATATTTTATAATTACAATCAACAAAAATTACTCAATTATATAATTTCACCTTTCACCGTTTTACTAAAGCAAAAAAATAAAATTCAATAAATAAGTTCATAAGAACCCACCGCTTTATTTAGATTATCTATAAATGAGTCAGTTAATAAATATTAGAGAATTTAAGTGATATTATTCTAATTTGTAAAATATCAACATTAATTACTCAATGCACGCGTTAAAAAACTATTTAACCGTTAATCCACGAAGTACAATATGGATCTAGAATATCCCATATCAAAATAAAAATTGAAAAAATGATTTTTAAACTGAAAAAACATTAAACCGCACAAAAATTACATTATTTTGAACTTATCTTCTTTAATTTGGTTTTAGAAAAATACAAAATTTATTAGAGATTGATTCTTTTGAACTTATCTAATAAATTAGTCATATGGTGGTACATAAAAATTACGAGCATAAAACCATTAAAAAATTGCATCACCGATAAATTTATTAGAACTTATCTAATAAATTTATCGAAGATGCATACAAAAATTCTTTTGAACTTATATAATAAATTAGTCATATGGTGGTCCATATGGATGTTCAGCAAGTCTTGCTTAAGACGATACTATTCGTCTTAAGTTTAACACGGGTCAAACAAAATCATATAGTGGTAATAAAGACAAAAATTTTCGTATTTTTCAGGGAAAACATGGGATGATTTGATATGTATTTGACCCGTGTTAAGTTTAAGACGGACAATGTCCAGCTTAAATAGAATTTGTGATGGATTATTTGAAGGGTTTGGGTTTTGTTTATTTCTCAGTTCGGCTCACTTAAAAAAAATAGATTGTACCCGTAAAATTGCAAACTCATCCAACTAACACGAGCCGAAATCATGTCACTGAATTAAAGTTTGCTAAGTTAAAATGTGTAAATGTGAATGAATAATCGTGTTATTTTCATTTCGCCGATGTTACATGTAACGATATTACTTATTTTCTTCATTTTCCAGATTATTTTATAATACGAATATATCGAACATACATACCTTAAATTGAAAAAAAAAAAAAAAACTACGCACAAGTTGTCAAGTTATATTAATTTATTATTCATACTACGTTTTTTATTTTATAATTGATAAGAGTCTACAATCAATACGGTTGGTTTGTGAAATAAGTCAATAACTATTGTCTAATACTCAAGTTCTCTACTCCCGGATATTACAAATTTTTCTCTTGCGTATTTCATACTGTGTTTTGCAAAGTAATGATATTACACAAAATATACTATAATTTGTAAGTTTATTACATTTTTTCTACTATTTCTAAATGATATATACGAAGTATTGTTCGAAGTTTAAATTTTAGTTAACAGTTATTGAAATTTTATATCAATATTTATGCATTAAATCAAATATTTTCTATACAAGTTTAATACCAAACCCGTGCAATAAAACTAGTTGTATATAATTCTAAAAAATAAATAGATGTATATGAAATGTAAATTTAAAAATTGGCAAAAATGCAAATTGTTTTTAGAGTTTTAGTGTGGGAGAATAAATTGATTTTTCTTTTCTTAAGAGGGCCCACCACTAATGCAAATATCATACTTTTTTGATGATGTGGGTTAAGGAGATTGCTTTAAATATTCTAACTTTAATAGAAGTAAGATGATAAGATGATGTTAATAAATTGTTTAAATTTTAGTAGTGATGTAATATAATGCTATCTTGTATTAGAAGTTAGAACTATCTTAGAGCTGACTTAAATTTTATTAATTAAATTATAAAAGGTCTTCAAGCGCAGGTGCGCATGACTAATGACGATTTCAAGTACTACAGCTTAAAATACTAGACGGCATTCCATATAGTCTATGCTTTTGTTTTCAACCAAAAAAAAGTCCATGATTTTATATTTCTTTAGGAGATATATGAATACTTCATATACAACTTATCATTTGTGACGGCCGACGGCCATATCTGTTTCAAGCTTGTAACAGGTTAAATATTACCCACATTAATAGGAAATGATAAGTTATTTGTATTTTACTGGGCTTGTCTTAACTACTTAAGTAGGATATATTTCACTCCTTGGAAATTTGTGACGGATATATCCATCATAAAGGAGACTTATTGTAATTCATATTATTACCTTTTTGTCTAAAGGTATTTGATAATGTTTCAACAAGCTCTATTCAGATGATCTACAATTGAATCGTCATCTCTTTCAATTATGAAGAATTGGAACACATGAAAATGATGAAAACAGTTTCCGACAGATAATGCCGGGAATGTAGTGCCGATATAATTCCAATACTAAGCATACTAGATGATATGGGGCAAGGCGGTTGATCACGGCTTCCATTTCTTAATGAAAATACCAGTCATATTTATGTCGGAGATAATTTTGCAATGTCAACACTGTTTGCAGGGGAGACTGAAATGCAGAAGCTACAGCAGCCTGCAATGATGCTATGATAGCCTTTGATAGAATGATGAGAAGGGACAGCTATTCATACTGCCATTGGGATAATAAATGGATTCCGCTCGAAACAGCATGAAATTAAACTACTTCTTGGTCACCCTCTTAAATAAAAGTGGAATGAAATCAGGGGAAAAAAGAAAGAAGAAGAATAATAACAGTTTCTTTCCTGAATAGCCCGGCACCCGAAAATGGCCAGAGCACTTGCCTCAGCGTCTTGCAAGGTTAAATCCCGAGTATGCAATCAAGTGGAGACGTGGAGTCATTGCATATCCACAAACTAGCAAGAAAACTCTAGTGTCTCAGGTAGACTTGGGCATTCACCTTTTTCCGACGAAACAAGAGTCTTTCGGACGTTTGAACATTCGATTTGGTAGACGCAATTATACAAATATATTAGCATAACAAAATAAAAGGTAGTAAAAAAAAAAAAAGAAATGTATCAGACAGCCATGCGACCATCCGCAGCCCACGAATGAACTGAGGAACGATCATCTACAGCGAACCACCGATCCGAAGATTGGTGGCAGCCGTTAATCACGCTCTGATCGCATGGCTAACAGTTCATCAGCTACACAGTGTTTCCTGCCTCTGTAGATCTCTTGGACACAGAGGTACGAACCTATAGAACAGATCCTGTTCAAGTAAGGTCGTGCTAATTGTTGATTGATGGACATCTATAAACGGACCAATGGTACTTCCTTTTACTGATGTGGGAGCTTCCGACTCTGTTACTTTCCAATATTAGACCCTCTTATTAGCATAATCTTTCTTGAATAAAATATACGAAGTAGTAGATTTTCTATCTTATCCACCAAGATGATTTATATCATTTTCCCCACTTTCAGACAATAGATGACGGTTACAAAGACCTACACACATTCCTTGCACCTGTTCAGACTTACGCTCAAGCAACTGGCACGGTTTCTCCGCCGATCAACCAGCGGCCGCCTCAATACCGGCGCCGAGACAAACTCACATTAATTGAGTTTCTACAAATAGAAATGGCTACGACTAGGAGATGTCTTTCCGGACAGTGCACCGGCATCAGGTGACATACGGGTTCCGAGACAGTCAATAGTTCCCTCATTTTGATCCTTGATCATTCTTATTCAGTCGATATGTGGGCATTGATGAAGGTGATATGTTATGGCATAAGATAAAGACAGGCAAATTAAGGCAAAACTAAAGATAGGCTAATTGTCAGGATGTTAAGAGGGTAATAGAACCCACCTCTAAAGGTATGTTGTGCTTATGGGAGTAACAATTTTGATCTAATTTCAATCCCGTTTAACTGTTCGATAGTTTGATATAATTACCATGTTCTAATCAATAGTTTGATCTAATTACCATTACCATGTTCTAATCAATATCGTTGGTAGAATGTATACCATGGTCAGAATTTACATACTCTCTCCCATCCAAACCAAAGGTTACATGGGAGGAAGCACAAGTTTTAAGAAAAAGTTGACAAAGTAAGGGTAGTATTGGAATGGAAGTAGTACAACTTGAATATTTAATGTTAGTTGGGTGGGGTAATGGCATTTTGTGTAAATATATAGGGTAGATGAGGAGTATTTGGTCTTATTTGTTACCCAAAAAGGAATGGGTAGTTTGATTTGGATGGTCCAAATAAGGTAAGTGTAACTTTTGGTCTGGATGGGAGTATAATACTTCATAATTGATGCATAGATAGCTAAAAGGTATTGACTGAGAATAGCAGGGGCCGCGCGAACGCAGGCCTCCATTGTAACAAATTATGACGTACGAGCTCCCCCTTGGGGAGACGTTAGGTAGGCACCCCTCCAGCATGCAATAGAGGTCACCGACCTAGACCATGAGTCTTCTTGACCGGCCCGGTTTGGGGGAGCGGGTTGGGCGGGACAGCATAGCGGGCCAACGGGCCAGAGAAGATGAAGGCCGGTTGGGCGGGCCGTGATACGAGTTGGTGAGCTACGCAAGGGACGTTGGATAACAATCTGGTTTTGGCTGTATAGGTCGACTATTCTTCTAGCTCGAAGGCTCGTTTCGTTTGCTTATTATCATGCATTGGATCCGTCTAAGGGGCTAGTTATTCCAAGACTTTCAAGTTGCTCTTTCTTTTGAGTCAATAAAGGGGTGTTAATGCCTTATTTAGTTGGGTGTTTATTTCCATTCATTTGTATTTTTAATTCTGTATTTAGGGGTCCTTAATTTGCCTAGTTAATGGCTTTAATTGGCTATTAAGTCTATCATTAGGAGTCTTTTAGTGTTGTCTAAAACGGTGGTCTTTGTAGGCTATTTATAGTCTTTGGTATTGTTAGTTTTGGGGGCATTCAAAGTTGAAAACAAAACTCACTGTGTGTGAAACTTTCTTGAGTTGTTGCGTGCAATTCTTTTGGCTTCGTAAGATCGCGTTTTCTTGCGTAGTTCTTTGAGTATCAAATCAATAGGTCTTGGTTTGACTCACGATTATCGAACTATAGGTCTAGTTCGTTAATCACATATTTTTGTTACTTTTTTTCCGCTGCGAAATTCGTATCAGATAACAATCTGGTTTTGGCTGTAGAGGTCGACTATTCTTCTAGCTCGAAGGCTCGTTTCGTTTGCTTATTATCATGCATTGGATCCGTCTAAGGGGCTAGTTATTCCAAGACTTTCAAGTTGCTCTTTCTTTTGAGTCAATAAAGGGGTGTTAATGTCATATGGTATCAGAGCTTAGGCTCTTGATTTCCTTAAATTCAAGACGGTCCTAGGCGCATCAAATTCAAGTGTTGAAATTCTAATTGCGATTGGAATTCAAGGGTTAAACTCGAGCGAGGTAGTTCGAGGGTTCATCGGTTTTGATCTCTAGAGCACCTTCTAGTAACTTGTTTTTCAAGGGGTGGAAGTAAAAAAAAAAAAAAAAAACGTTTCTATTCTCGTTCGTCAGGGTAATGTTCATCCAAAAAAAATTGTTTTCGTCTGGTACTATTCATCCTGGGAAAAAAAAACTGTTCTCGTCAAGGTACTGCTTGCCCGGAAAAAAAAAATTATTTTTGTTATTTGTGAGAAATTGAGTCAACACGAAAAAAAAAAGGTGTAGAAAGTTCGAGACATTCGTGATCGATCCCGGTGGATTACATGTTTCAAGAATCGGGTCGATTCTTTTCAAAGAAAGGGAGTATGATGCGAATTTGATTGCTTGTCTAGATTCATTGCTCGGGTAGATTCATTGTTTGTCATTATGTTATTAATAAATTTGCTTAATAATTGTTATTCTTAATAGCTAGGCTCTTGGCATTCTTTTTACTGCATTGTAAGGCTATATATAGCCAATCGATTTTGTTTTGGAGATCACAAGATAAGAATAAAAGAAAAACTTTTGATTGTCGAGTTTCAATCAGTTCCTTGTTATTGTTTGAGGCGTTTTCAAACACTAACCCGAAATGTAATAAATAGGTCTTGATTATAGTTCACCATTGTTCGAATTATAGGTCTAGTTCGAGCAAATATCCCATTGTTTTGAGTTCTTGACGGAATTCAAAGCAAATATCCCTTATTTTATAATGAGTCTTTTTTCTTTAAAAACGCTTCCGCAAAATTTCGCATCAGGCCGGGCCGACCCGCAATTTTTGGCCAGCTCTAATCACGAGGTATACCATCGTTTAAAATCATTATGCCAAACTAATTCACGGTTTGCGGCTCATTTCAAAAGATTTTCTCACCCTAGGTCCACGACATCAATTTTTCTTTTGTGTTCTTCGTAAGGTTATTTTAATGAATACGACAACTAAATAATTGACGTATAGATAGTGTAAAACGGTGTTAATAAAAGATATAATTCAATCTCCCCACATTAATAACTACTTCTAATTCACAAACACCCCATCAAGGCCATTGACGAATGACGATGGCACGCATATAATGCTCCCTCCGTTCTATAATATAAGTCATTTTAGATAATTTCACTGGATTTAAGAACGTATTGAAAAATGTTGTAGTATTAGTTATAAATGCTTTTTGAACATAGTAAAATAGACCTTTCTCACTAATAAAATTACTTAAATTACTTACTTTTTCTAAGTTTTATTGCTTTGAAAAATGAAAATAGTATGTAATACATGGGAAAACGCAAAACGCCTTATAAAATGAAAATTTGATTTTTTTTCTTAAACGACTTATATTATTGAACGGAGGGAGTAAATTATAGTTTATGGACTCAAACATGGGATAAGCTAAAGGTGGCAATTAGGCTGTTGGACGGCCCAACAAAGTACCAGAACTATTCAAATTGATTTAATTCCATCTATTTCATCTTCATCTATTATTACCTTGTATCAATTTCATTAAAAACTTAGTGTGGGTTTGACTTCACTTTTCAAAGTGTTTTTAGACTTAAAAACACTTTTTCGCCAAACACATCATAAATTTAAAAGGTAAATTTTTTTATGAAAAGCTAAAAAATCTCTTTTTGCCCAAAAAAATAGAAGCACCAAATTGGTGCTTTTAGTTTTTGAAATCTACTTTTAAAAAGTTAAGCCTAAGAAATAGAAATTCATTTTTAAAAATTTAGGCCAAACATGCTCTTAATCTTTCTTTAATTTGTGCAAACAGTAACTTGAAAAAATTTACAAGACAAACAGTAATTGTGGACAAAAGATAATATAGTTGTCTTGAGATCACAATATGAGATTTTACACACTATAACTCTTGTAGTTATGTCTTTAGTTAATTTGTAAAATTTTACGATTGCAGAATTTGATCACGCCATTTAATCCTATCACCTCATTGATCTAAAATAAGCTCTTGATCTTGATAACATTGACTCAAACCAGTGCGTAAACTCAAGTGCGGTTACATAACCCTTTTGGCTCACAATCTCAAAATTCAGCCAATATGTAGGCATTGGTGAAGGTGGTTTATATGATTAACGCATAAGCTAAAGACATGAAAATTAAGGCAAAACTGAAGATAGGCTAATTGTCAGCTTATTAAGACGTTACGATTTTTTATCTAATTTGGAGCACGCTTAATAGCTTGATATTACCAGGTACTAAGAGAAGCAGGTACCACAAATAACCGTTCTAGAATGTAGGTACAAAGATAATTGTGGGTAGAATGTAGACCATAGACAAAAAATTAAAATTATAAAATCCCACTTTCCTCTAGTAAATAAAGGACAAGTTGGTATGGAACCACTCGAGAGACGGTGTATATATCGCCAAGACCGAAGATTTGGGCGAAGGCGTGGAGGTTAGAATCACATGGGTTCACTGCGCAAAAGTGCGTCCAAGAGTCCAAGGAGCTCCCCCTAGAGGGTTTACTTACATTACAATAGTCGTAAATTGCTAAGCAACTAGAAACAAAATTGGAATTAGATTTGTGCAGGGGCTGCGGGAACGCAAGCCTCCATAGTAACAAATTATGACGTACGAACTCCCACTTGAGGAGACGTTAGGCAGGCACCCCGCCGTTGTGCAATGGAGGTCACCGGCCTAGGCCATGAATCTTCTTGATCACCCATTGACCACGTCCAGGTAAGTAGTTTGCATGATACCCGTCAATTGTATTTTATACACTTCATTTTACTTGTTTAAGTTTTGTGGTCGATGTGGGGCATAAAACGGCTCCTTAATCAAAGAAACTACTACTTGTATAAGAATCTATAAATTTTCATACTTCAAAAGGAGTCAAAGAAACTACTACTTTGAGTAAAACGGACCTGTAACCGGCCATAGGTGGGAGTCTTTGAGATATTCGTAAAGGCAAATAACAATCAGAAGCCTAGATTACTAAACCAATATTAAATCATAAACAAAAGAAAAAGAAAAGTACCCATTCATTTTGGGAGAAGAGAAAAGTTTGAGGACTTCTGTGACACCAAAGACAACGTATTTAAGAAGCGATGGCGTTTGATTATTTAAATTATTAGTAGGAGGGTTTGAGCATGATTGAATTTTATAAATCCTCTGCAAAGTAAAATTGTATAGAGTGATTATTACCCGGTACTAAGAGAAGCAGGTACCACAAATAACCGTTCTAGAAAGTAGGTACAAAGATAATTGTTGGTAGAAAGTAGACCATAGATTAAATTTAAAATTAAAAAATCCCACTTTCCTCTAATAAATAAAGGACAAGTTGGTATGGAACCACTCAATAGACGGTGTATATATCGCCAAGACCGAAGATTTGGGCGAAGGCGTGGAGGTTAGAACCACATGGGTTCACTGTGCAAAAGTGCGTCCAAGAGTCCAAGGAGCTCTCCCTAGAGGGTTTACTTACATTACAATAGTCATAAATTGCTAAGCAACTAGAAACAAAATTGGAATTAGATTTGTGCAGGGGCTGCGCGAACGCAAGCCTCCATAGTAACAAATTATGACGTACGAACTCCCACTTGAGGAGACGTTAGGCAGGCACCCCTCCGTTGTGCAATGGAGGTCACCGGCCTAGGCCATTAGTCTTCTTGATCACCCATTGACCACATCCAGGTAAGTAGTTTGCATGATACCCGTCAATTGTATTTTATACACTTCCTTTTACTTGTTTAGGTTTTGTGGTTGATGTGGGACATAAAACGGCTCCTTAATCAAAGAAACTACTACTTGTATAAGAATCTATAAGTTTTCATACTTCAAAAGGAGTCAAAGAAACTACTACTTTGAGTAAAACGGACCTGTAACCGGCCATAGGCGGGAGTCTTTGAGATATTCGTAAAGGCAAATAACAATCAGAAGCCTAGATTACTAAACCAATATTAAATCATAAACAAAAGAAAAATAAAAGTACCCATTCATTTTGGCAGAAGAGAAAAGTTTGAGGACTTCTGTGACACCAAAGACGACGTATTTAAGAAGCGATGGCGTTTGATTATTTAAATTATTAAATTAGTAGGAGGGTTTGAGCATGATTGAATTTTATAAATCCTCTTCAAAGTAAAATTGTATAGAGTGATTATTACCCGGTACTAAGAGAAGCAGGTACCACAAATAATCGTTCTAGAATGTAGGTACAAAGATAATTGTTGGTAGAATGTAGACCATAGATTAAAATTAAAATTAAAAAATCCCACTTTCCTGTAATAAATAAAGGACAAGTTGGTATGTAACCACACAAGTTGATAGCCTTTGATGTCACTGAAATCAGTCGTCAAGACCCAGTCGCAGTCATTAGTCGCCAAAAAAAATTCGGGAGACTACTTTCAGTCGCCAAATTTGGCGGCTGAAAAAAGCGTCGCCAAATTGGCGAAATGGCGACTGAAATGTAGTCGCCAAATTGGCGACTGATAGTTCAAGTAGTCGCCAAATTGGCGAATGATATCAGTCGCCATTTTGACGACTACCAAAGGATTCAGTCGCCATTTTGGCGACGGATATCAGTCGCCAGTCAGTCGCCAAAATACCTTTTAATTTGCAAAAATACAGGAGGTTTGGCGACTGAAAATAGTCGCCAAATGAACATTTCAGTCGCCAAAATACCTGTGATATTGCAAGAAAATTTCTGTTTTTATCCTGCAATTTCGTTACCATACCATACCATATCATACCTGCAAGTATACAAGAAAACACAAAGATTTCACACATTTACAACAACACGATGTGAAACCAACATTCTCATATAGATAAAGAAAATTGTTTCAAGTTTACAAATTTTCTTAAACGGAATTGATTCAACCATAAATTGTTTCAAGTCACAAGTTTCTAAACTATATCAGAAGCCAAGGTTTATATTGGATTCGGCCTGGAATCCACCACCTCCATTGCCTTCATCATAATCCCGCCGATAGGGAGGGGGACCTTGGTTGCAATTGTCAAACCTGCTTTCCCAAGCCTTGAATTTTTCTTTCATTATCCTTAATTCTTCATCCCTTTCCGCGTTTTTTCTTTTTTCCTCGTCAAGTGCGGCTTGGAGTCTTCCCACGACTGTCGGCTCGTAGGTTTGTTTTGAGGTGGACGACATTCTTCTCCTTGGAGTTTCGTAAAATACGTTCTTTGCCGACCACATCCCGTAGACGTTCCCCTTCTTGAAACCCTTTACCAAGTCGAACCAAATCTCGTTATCGGATTTCTCGGGATGCTTAAGTTTCTCGGCGGAAAATGCTTCCTACAAAATATAAACATTGTTATTAAAAATAGCTACAATATTGGTTAAACATTCAAAAAATTGAACTTATTGTAAAAATACAAAAATGCTTGAAACTTACATATAATTCCTTATCTTTTGGTTTGATCAAATATCTTCTATTGTCTTCGAGCCGGGAATGGGTGTCAAGGAAGAGCTCCGGAGCTGTGGGCGTGTTAGCTTTTTTACCCTTCTAAAAGAAAAAATTAAAGACTTGTATAAGAAGATTTTAATAATAAAAAGAATTTAAGTTATAATTTTCAAATGGAGGAAAAAGTGGAAATTATAACTTACACCCAAAACTAGGCTCAGGAAAGATCGAGATCCTGCGTGATGCGACGGCTCAGCCGCTCCATCTTTCTTTCCTCCTTTTTTATTTTTGGATGCTTGGGCCGACCTAGCCTGAAACTCCTCAGTTTCACGATACTTAAGCATATCTTCATATGCACCACCTACAAGTTAAATAAGTATTATAAAATATGATAAAATGTGTAAAATTATAACTATATATATACAAATAACAAAAACAATTAAATACCTCTCATATGCTCCGGCTCCTTCTTCCTCTTGACAACCTTATACATGTTGTCCCTTAACCGTCTAGTGCACGTCTCATTGTACCTTTGACTTACAATATACTCTATTCCGGCCGGCCAGTCAAATGTTTTCTACAATTTAAAAGGTAAGTATTAGTAAAATAAATTATTAATTAAAAACTATAATAATAGAAGAAAATATAAACAAAAATAATATACCCTAAAATTATTGAACCACTCCTCTTTTTGTGCAGAGGTAGCCTTGGTCCAACAAGTAGGAGCAACTCCCGTCATCTTCATCTTTGTACTCTGAGTACAACCGCGTACAACCTTTTGAGACGAAAACCTGAAAAATAAATTATGCAATAGTATGCATTATTTATGGTCAATAATAATGTAATATAATTATAAAATAATAAATTAAAGACATTGGTGGTTGTCTTACCAAAACCCCGCGGGATCAAGTATCATCTTCCCTTCCGGCGTGAACTGGATCGTCTCCGATGTCTGATCCGAGGACTCATCGTCATTGGTCGATTCCTCGACCACTACCGGACTCTGTTGATCTATAATCTCCATCTCCTCCTCGTCGACTGAAGAAGTACTACGGCGTCTGTTTGAACCGCCGCCACGTTGTCTACCTCGACCTCCTGCCATCTACAATTACACAAATATTCAAATTGTTAGAAACGGTTAATAACATAATTACATGGTTGAATGTATGGAAATTAAATCCGTTGACCGAGTAACGATTCCACGTTTTCACCTCTCGTGAAGGACCAAAGGCCAAAGTCCTTATCAAATCATCTTGGATATTTAACTCAATTACATGGTTCCGAAACCATGCTGCAAATTGATCCTCATGGTTACTCCAAACATCATCTCTATTCATATTAGGATGTGCTTTAATGAAATCATTCACAAACTCCGTTTCATATGATTACAGAATCTCACAATTAGAAAGAACGTAAAGGTGAGCACGATCATATTCTTTGTCATCCAAATATCTTGTTCCCCCAATTGACGAACAACCCACATCATCATGCATTTGGAAAAACTCGGGTAAACTTGTCTCAAGTTCATCCGCTTTATCAACACTCAAGTTTTTTGCTTTAGTTTCAATATGTTTTTCAAAGTAAAGAGAGCAAAAAATTTGCAATCTCTTCCATTAAATACGCATTAAATATTGAACCTTCAACCCAAGCTTTGTTACCAATTTTCTTCTTCACGTGATTAAGAAACCTATTCAATAATTGATGGGATTAATAGTTGTTAAGACTAGTATATAAATATTAAATCAATTAAAGAGATAGTACGATAATAATTATAATTTAATTACTACTTAGTGATCTTACCTGTCAAATGGATACATCCACCTATATTGGACGGGGCCTCCAACTTTGGCTTCGTAAGGCAAATGTATCGGTACATGCTCCATGGAATTAAAAAATGATGGAGGAAATATCAGCTCGAACTTACACAATATCTCTGGTATTTGCTCCTCAAGACGAATCATGTCATCAACACATATTGAAGACGAACATAAATCTCGAAAAAATTGACTTATCTCAACAATTGCATTCCACACAGGAGTGGGGAGGAGATGTCTCAAAGATACAGGTAATAATCGTTCCATGAAGATATGACAATCATGACTTTTCAAGCCTTGCAACTTTAGCTCCTTCATATCAACACATCGACTAAAATCGGATGCATATCCGTCAAGAAATTTTAACTTTCTTAACCACTCACATAAGACCTTCCTTTGAGCTTTGTCAAGTGTAAAAATAGATTTTGGCTTAGACTCATCGCTACGAATGTGAAGATTGGGACGATGACAAATTGTCTTCAAATCTTCTCGTGATTTAACAGTATCACAAGTCTTTCCCTTTACATCCATAATCGTGGGAATCAGTTGCTCAAAGAAGTTCTTTTCTATATGCATTACATCCAAATTGTGCCTAATTAACATCGTTTTCCAATAAGGAAGATCCCAAAAAATGCTTCTTTTAAACCAACCAATTTTCTTCTTCTTCAGCACCTCCGTCTCTGCTTTAGTACAATCAATAGTACGTGACAAATCACAAACCATATCCCACACCTTATCCCCCGAAAGTCGATCTACAGCATGATTGCGCTCCACTTTACCTTTTCTGAAAGCTTTTTTGTTGCTCCTAAAGGCATGCCCCTCCGGTAAGAATTGTCTATGACAATCAAACCAACTCACTTTATGGGAACAAGGAAGCGAAAATGTTTTGCTTTGGTACATGCAACAAGGACATGCCTTTTTTCCCGCGGTAGACCATCCAGATAGCATACCGTAGGCGGGAAAATCATTAATGGTCCACAACAATGAAGCTCTTAGGTGAAAATTTTGCTTTAAAGACACATCATATGTTTGCACACCTACTTCCCACAATTGTTTCAATTCTTCCACCAAAGGTTGCAAATAAACATCTAAGGCGGTTTTTGGATTATCAGGACCAGGAATAATTAGTGACAAGAAGATGAATTGTTTTTTCATACATAACCAATGTGGTAAGTTGTATGGAGTGACCATTACGGGCCAAGAAGAGTACTTTCTACCAAACTGGCCAAATGTAGCAAAACCATCCGTACAAAGGCCAAGTCGCACATTACGGGGTTCCTCAGCAAAGTCGGGGTAAAGCATATCAAACCGCTTCCATTCCTCTCCATCACTCGGATGACACATCTTTCCCGGAGTACGGGGATTTTCCTTGTGCCATCTCATTTGCTCGGCAATGTTTTTAATAGCAAACATTCTTTGAAGTCTAGGAGCTAGAGGAAAGTAAGTTACGGGATTTTTGGGTATGTGTTTCTTACTCTTTTCACCTCTTTTTTTTTCATTCTTTCCCTTTTTACCCTTCAAGACAATACTTCCCTCAATTGTCTTATATCTAGCCTTTTCACATTTACTACACTTGTCAAGCAAAGCATCATCCTTCCAAAAGAGCATACATCCATCGGGACATGCATCAATCTTGTAATGCGGAAGTTCTAGACCTTTCACTACTTTTTTGGTATTGTAGAATGATCGGGTCATGACATTATTATCGGGGATAACATCCTCAATCAAAGAAGCAATGCCATCAACACAAGTAAATGGCAAATTGTACTCACATTTCAAAGTTACTATCCTAGAGGCGGCTTCTAACAATGACATTTTGCTCCATTCATATAATGGTTTTTCACTCGCCTTTAACATATCAAAAAAGGCTTTTGCTTGTGGGTGTGGTTCTTCTTCACTCATTGGTATATGATCATTATTGAAAATATTAGACTCAAATGCATCAACTACCATATCTCTATATGGGTTCTCATTTTGTGGGATTTGAGATTGTTCGGGAAGTGAAAAATATGATTCTCCATGAGAAATCCAATTGTATTAGTTTGGACAAAACCCGTTTGTATAAAGATGTTCTTGAACCTCAATGTCATGTAGATATTTCATGTTTTTGCATTTAATACAAGGACACCTAAGTTTCTTTGCTACTAAATCATACTCGTCTTGTTGTCTAGCAAATTCAATAAACTCGGCAACCCCCTTTATAAATCTAGCGGTAGGACGTCTTTTCTTATCAAGTCTATCTTCGTACATCCATGTACGTTCCAACCTCTTCATTTTAATCTAAACATTAACCCACACAACAATAATTACAACAATATTGATTATCAATTATTACTACCTCTAGGAACATATCTATTATCAATAATAAACCAAACAATAATATTGTCAACATGGATACTAACTATACTAAAATTAACATATCACTAATTAAACTACTATCATTCTAATTAATAACATTATCAACATGGATACTAAACAACTATCAAACTAATATTATCAACATGGATATTTGTTATTAACAATATACTAACATAATACCTACACACTTTAATTATAAAATCCTAACATTCTACTCCCTCCATCACAATTATTTATTTGCCTTTTGATTAAAACAACCATAAAAAATAATTTAAAGGGCAAACAAATGAATAAGACGGAGGGAATACTAACTTTCTACCATCAATAATACTCCCATTTATACTAATTTAGTCAATCAACAATCCTAACATCATCAAAAACACCAATACATTGTCAATTACAACCTCGATTAACATAATGTTAACAATTTCACAAAACCCCCAATTTATATAAACCCTAACCATCAACCTACACAAACCCTAACTAACTAACCATTAGAACTTTGTAAGCATCACAAATTATACATAAACATCATAATACTAATTACAATCATAATACTAATTAAAATCATAAAATAAACAAACAAACAAGCTAAGGAATTAAATTTAGGAGAGCAAAAGACGCACCTAATTAAGGAAAAGTGACGGAAATAGAATAAGAGTCGGAGTTTGTTGGTGAGGACGGTGGTGATATCGGTGGAGCTAGTGTCGGAGTGGTGGTCGGAGAGGTGGTTAAGGGAATGGAGTAGTGGTGGTGGCGATTATGTAAAGGAAATGGGGATTTTTGGGTGTTTGAAGGAAATGAGTAAAGTTGAAGGCGGATGAGTTTTGCGTGTTCTGGATAATAGCCAATTTGGCGACTGATCTGGTAGTCGCCAAATTGGCGACTGAAATCAGTTGCCAAATGGCTTATCAGTCGCCAATTTGGCGACTGATTTCAGTCGCCCGAGTTTTTTTGATTAAAATCTGAGGATTGTTTCAGTCGCCAATTTGGCGACTGATTTCAGTCGTCTTATTCTATTTTCAGTCGCTAAATTGGCGACTACTTGTATCAGTCGCCTTATAACAGTCGCCTGAAACAAGATTTCTTGTAGTGGGAACCACTCGATAGACGGTGTATATATCGCCAAGACCGAAGATTTGGGCGAAGGCGTGGAGGTTAGAACCACATGGGTTCACTATGCAAAAGTGCGTCCAAGAGTCCAAGGAGCTCTCCCTAGAGGGTTTACTTACATTACAATAGTCGTAAATTGCTAAGCAACTAGAAACAAAATTGGAATAAGATTTGTGCAGGGGCTGCGCGAACGCAAGCCTCCATAGTAACAAATTATGACGTACGAACTCCCACTGGAGGAGACGTTAGGCATGCACCCCTCCGTTGTGCAATGGAGGTCACCGGCCTAGGCCATGAGTCTTCTCGATCACCCATTGACCACGTCTAGGTAAGTAGTTTGTATGATACCCGTCAATTGTATTTTATACACTTCCTGTCAACCGGACCGCTCACCGAAGCCTTAAGCCTGGAGGGTTAAGATCAATGGCTGGTTGAGATAACAACCTTTCTTGACTGTCTCACCGGCTTAACCTGATCTCGCAGCTAAAGCGTCACCCATTTCATCTGATCTAGCAGCTGATCTGATCGACGTGCCTCTCCCTTAATTTTATACCTCTTCCGCTGGAACAAGTGTTAACGAGCCACTATTGTACCGAACTAGTCAACCTCCCCTGTAACTTTTACTTGTTTAAGTTATGTGGTCGATGTGGGACATAAAACGGCTCCTTAATCGAAGAAACTACTACTTGTATAAGAATCTATAAATTTTCATACTTCAAAAGGAGTCAAAGAAATTACTACTTTGAGCAAAACGGACCTGTAACCGGCCATAGGCGGGAGTCTTTGATATATTTGTAAAGGCAAATAACAATCAGAAGCCTAGATTACTAAACCAATAGTAAATCATAAACAAATGAAAAAGAAAAGTACCCATTCATTTTGGCAGAAGAGAAAAGTCTGAGGACTTCCGTGACACCAAAGACGGTGTATTTCAGAAGCGATGGCGTTTGATTCTTTAAATTATTAGTAGGCGGGTTTGAGCAGGATTGAACTTTATAAATCCTCTGCAAAGTACAATTGTATAGAGTGATTATTACCCGGTACTAAGAGAAGCAGGTACCACAAATAACCGTTCTAGAATGTAGGTACAAAGATAATTGTTGGTAGAATGTAGACCATAAATACAAAATTAAAATTATAAAATCCCACTTTCCTATAGTAAACAAAGGACAAGATGGTATGGAACCACTCGAGAGACGGTGTATATATCGCCAAGACCGAAGATTTGGGCGAAGGCGTGGAGGTTAGAACCACATGGGTCCACTGTGCAAAAGTGCGTCCAAGAGTCCAAGGAGCTCTACCTAGAGGGTTTACTTACATTAAAATAGTCGTAAATTGCTAAGCAACTAGAAACAAAATTGGAATTAGATTTGTGCAGGGGCTGCGCGAACGCAAGCCTCCATAGTAACAAATTATGACGTACGAACTCCCACTTGAGGAGACGTTAGGCAGGCACCCCTCCGTTGTGCAATGGAGGTCACCGGCCTAGGCCATGAGTCTTCTTGATCACCCATTGACCACGTCCAGGTAAGTAGTTTGCATGATACCCGTCAATTGTATTTTATACACTTCCTTTTACTTGTTTAGGTTTTGTGGTTGATGTGGGACATAAAACGGCTCCTTAATCAAAGAAACTACTACTTGTATAAGAATCTATAAGTTTTCATACTTCAAAAGGAGTCAAAGAAAGTACTACTTTGAGTAAAACGGACCTGTAACTGGCCATAGGCGGGAGTCTTTGAGATATTCGTAAAGGCAAATAACAATCAGAAGCCTAGATTACTAAACCAATATTAAATCATAAACAAAAGAAAAAGAAAAGTACCCATTCATTTTGGCAGAAGAGAAAAGTATGAGGACTTCTGTGACACCAAAGACGGCGTATTTCTGAAGCGATGCGTTTGATTCTTTAAATTATTAGTAGGCGGGTTTGAGCAGGATTGAATTTTATAAATCCTCTGCAAAGTAAAATTGTATAGAGTGATTATTACCCGGTACTAAGAGAAGAAGGTACCACAAATAACCGTTCTAGAATGTAGGTACAAAGATAATTGTTGGTAGAATGTAGACCATAGACACAAAATTAAAATTATAAAATCCCACTTTCCTCTAGTAAATAAAGGACAAATTGGTATAGAACCATTCGAGAGACGGTGTATATATCGCCAAGACCGAAGATTTGGGCGAAGGCGTGGAGGTTAGAACCACATGGGTCCACTGTGCAAAAGTGCGTCCAAGAGTCCAAGGAGCTCTCCCTAGAGGGTTTACTTACATTAAAATAGTCGTAAATTGCTAAGCAACTAGAAACAAAATTGGAATTAGATTTGTGCAGGGGCTGCGCGAACGCAAGCCTCCATAGTAACAAATTATGACGTACGAACTCCCACTTGAGGAGACGTTAGGCAGGCACCCCTCCGTTGTGCAATGCAGGTCACCGGCCTAGGCCATGAGTCTTCTTGATCACCCATTGACCACGTCCAGGTAAGTAGTTTGCATGATACCCGTCAATTGTATTTTGTACACTTCCTTTTACTTGTTTTGGTTTTGTGGTTGATGTGGGACATAAAACGGCTCCTTAATCAAAGAAACTACGACTTGTATAAGAATCTATAAGTTTTCATACTTCAAAAGGAGTCAAAGAAACTACTACTTTGAGTAAAACGGACCTCTAACCGGCCATAGGCGGGAGTCTTTGAGATATTCGTAAAGGCAAATAACAATCATAAGCCTAGATTACTAAACCAATATTAAATCATAAAAAAAAGAAAAAGAAAAGTACCCATTCATTTTTGCAGAAGAGAAAAGTCTGAGGACTTCTGTGACACTAAAGACGGCGTATTTCAGAAGCGATGCGTTTGATTCTTTAAATTATTAGTAGGCGGGTTTGAGCAGGATTGAATTTTATAAATCCTCTGCAAAGTAAAATTGCATAGAGTGATTATTACCCGGTACTAAGAGAAGCAGGTACCACAAATAACCGTTCTAGAATGTAGGTACAAAGATAATTGTTGGTAGAATGTAGACCATAGACACAAAACTAAAATTATAAAATCCCACTTTCGTCTAGTAAATAAAGGACAAGTTTGTATGGAACCACTCGAGAGACGGTGTATATATCGCCAAGACCGAAGATTTGGGCGAAGGCGTGGAGGTTAGAACCACATAGGTTCACTGTGCAAAAGTGCGTCCAACAGTCCAAGGAGCTCTCCCTAGAGGGTTTACTTACATTACAATAGTCGTAAATTGCTAAGTAACTAAAAACAAAATTGGAATTAGATTTGTGTAGGGGCTGCGCGAACGCAAGCCTCCATAGTAACAAATTATGACGTACGATCTCCCACTTGAGGAGACATTAGGCAGGCACCCCTCCGTTGTGCAATGGAGGTCACCGGCCTAGGCCATGAGTCTTCTTGATCACCCATTGACCACGTCCAGGTAAGTAGTTTGCATGATACCCGTCAATTGTGTTTTATACACTTCCTTTTACTTGTTTAAGTTTTGTGGTTGATGTGGGACATAAAACGGCTTCTTAATCAAAGAAACTACTACTTGTATAAGAATCTATAAGTTTTCATACTTCAAAAGGAGTCAAAGAAACTACTACTTTGAGTAAAACGGACCTGTAACCGGCCATAGGCGGGAGTCTTTGAGATATTCGTGAAGGCAAATAACAATCAGAAGCCTAGATTACTAAACCAATATTAAATCATAAACAAAAGAGAAAGAAAAGTACCCATTCATTTTGGCAGAAGAGAAAAGTCTGAGGACTTCTGTGACACCAAAGACGGCGTATTTCAGAAGCGATGTGTTTGATTCTTTAAATTATTAGTAGGCGGGTTTGAGCAGGATTGAATTTTATAAATCCTCTGCAAAGTAAAATTGTATAGAGTGATTATTACCCGGCACTAAGAGAAGCAGGTACCACAAATTACCGTTCTAGAATTTAGGTACAAAGATAATTGTTGTTAGAATGTAGACCATAGACAAAAAATTAAAATTATAAAATCCCACTTTCCTCTAGTAAATAAAGGACAAGTTGGTATGGAACCACTCGAGAGACGGTGTATATATCGATAAGACCGAAGATTTGGGCGAAGGCGTGGAGGTTAGAACCACATGGGTTCACTGTGAAAAAGTGCGTCCAAGAGTCCAAGGAGCTCTCCGTAGAGGGTGTACTTACATTACAATAGTCGTAAATTGCTAAGCAACTAGAAACAAAATTGGAATTAGATTTGTGCAGGGGCTGTGCGAACGCAAGCCTCCAGAGTAACAAATTATGACGTACGAACTCCCACTCGAGGAGACGTTAGGCAGGCACCCCTCCGTTGTGCAATGGAGGTCACCGGCCTAGGCCATGAGTCTTCTTGATCACCCATTGACCACGTCCAGGTAAGTAGTTTGCATGATACCCGTCAATTGTATTTTATACACTTCCTTTTATTTGTTTAAGTTTTGTGGTCGATGTAGGACTTAAAACGGCTCCTTAATCAAAGAAACTACTACTTGTATTAGAATCTATAAATTTTCATACTTCAAAAGGAGTCAAAGAAACTACTACTTTGAGTAAAACGGACATGTAACTGGCCATAGGCGGGAGTCTTTGAGATATTCGTAAAGGCAAATAACAACCAGAAGCCTAGATTACTAAATCAATATGTTTTTGGTAGAATGTAAATAATATTATAACTATTCAAGGGGGAAAAAATTACATCAATTCAAGTTCATCACCTTTAATAGGAAATTACAACCATTTTTAACAATCAAACTACTAAGCTACTGCCTACAACATTTCAAACAGTTCACAACTTAGCTCAACCCAATTTCTTAACACCAAGCCAAATTAGTCCTCTTTAGCTCTCCATGTTTCACAGCCAAGAAGTGATTCTTTATCTGCATTCTCACCATCTTCAGAACAACATCAGGGTGCCTGACATACCCTTCTAGCATGCATATATTTCTCGAATGCCAAACCTCATACTGTACTGCCACAATAGTTGCACAAGTGATCATCCTCATAAGTCAAGTAACATTCCTGAGCCTTATGATATTCCTTGTAGTTCTAGGGCCTCTAACCTGCATCTGCAACCATTCCATAAGCCTGTCATAATATAGACAAGTGTACTGACATTCCTGAAATACATCTTTATGGGATTCAGCATGATCACCACACAGGAAACACTCCTTTTGATCTGTAATCCTTAGTCTGCATAATCTGTCTAGTGTAAGTAGCCTCTCCTGCTGTATTAACCACTGTATGAACCCATGTTTTGGGATATTAAATTTGTTCCAGACAATCTTACACCGATGAAATTTTCATCCTCCCCGTGAGAGAGCCATTCATAGCCTTTAGCAACATCATACTCCATTCTATTACCCAGCCACCAATTCCCTACTATACCTGGTTTCAAAATTGTTTTAACCTCACATACTTTCCTCCATGGCCAAGAACTCCAATTTGTAGGTTCATACTCTAACCAGTTAGTGCCCTTCAGATACACATTGTCTATCCATTTAATCCATAAATGGTCCTTCTTACACAGGATCCACCACACCGGCTTCCCCACTCCAGCTATGTTCCACAACTTACTGTCAATCATCCCCAACCCCCCATAGTCTTTCCCTTTACATAAACACTTCCAGAAAACTAAAGGGGCTTTGATGTAAGAATCACTACCTTCCCACAAAAAATTCCTGCATATTGCTTGGATCTTATCCATAATGCCCACAGGTAATATGAAGATTTGAGCCCAGTAGTTATGTATAGTGTTGAGGGCAGATTTTACTAAAACCAGCCTGCCAGAGTAAGAAATCTTCCTCTTGTTCCAACCCTTTATTCTAGCAACCATCTTATCCATCAACATGTTGCAGTCACCTTTGGACAGTCTCTTATGAGATATATTAACCCCCAAGTACTTGAATGGTAGGGTTCCCTTCTTAAACCCAGTGAAAAAAAAAAGAATCTCCTCAGCATCAGACTCACTCACCCCATTCAAGATTAGGTCTGACTTCTCAGAGTTAATGTGTAAACCAGAAGCAACAGAGAAACATCTAAATGCCTCAACCATCATCACTATAGATTTAATATCACCTTTACAGAATAGCAAGATATCATCAGTAAACATGAGGTGATTTATGCCTAGACCTTTACAAAGAGGATGAAATCTAAACCCAGACATCTCCCCAATCTCCTGTAACAACCTACTGAGATATTCCATACATAAAGTGAAAAGCAAAGGTGACAAGGGATCTCCTTGCCTCAGTCCCCTCCCCCCCTTGAAATAACTATGAGTCTGACCATTCATGACAATAGAGAATGAAGTGGTAGTTATGCATTGCATCACAAGTTCAATGAAATGGGGAGGAAAAGCTAAATGTGTTAGCATTTGTATAGAGCCTAACCACTCAATTGAATCATATGCCTTCCTCATATCAACTTTAATTAAACACCTTGGAGACACACCTCCCTTGTATAGAGCCTAACCAGGTCCTAACTGATGAGTATGTTGCCCATGATACTTCTACCAGAGACAAAAGCAGCTTGAGAGGGGTTAATAATCTTAGGTAAAATACTTGTTATTCTATTACACATGATTTTTGAGATGATCTATAAATGATATTGCAACAAGCAATAGGCCTAAAATCCTTAACAGATATTGGCCTCAATACCTTTGGCAGCATCACCAAATTTGTTGCATTTATCTGTTTTAACATCTTCCTATTCTGAAAAAACTCCTGAACAACCAAACAGATATCCACCTTTATAATCTCCCAACTAGCTTTAAAAAAAACAACTTGAGTATCCATCTGGGAACGGACTTTTATCATCTGGAATTGAAAAGGTAACCTTTTTTATCTCTTCCATATCAAGACATCTACAAATAGATTCCCAGTCCTCTCCCCTAACCAATTTTCCTTTCTCAACTATATCCATATTAAAACCTTTTGTCTGAGTAATGGAACCTAGGATGTTTTTATAATAATTAACAAAAGCTTCAAGAATAGTATCAGGTTCAGAGCATCTTATACCATCTATGTCCTCAATGACCATGACCTTATTTTGAAGTTGCCTCTGTTTAATGACTCTATGGAACATAGCTGAGTTTACATCCTCATCCCTTGCCCATCTGCATTTTGCTTTTTGTCTTAGGAAAGCCTCCCTAGCTTTATCAAGTAGCACATAACTCTCCCTAGTTTGCTTTTCAACATCCATTAGAACTTTGTTACAAGGGTCATTCTGTAAGTTCCTCTGACAATCCAACACCATCTCATATGCTACATCAGCATTTCTTTCCACGTCTGAGAACAAACTCTTGTTCAACTCTTTTAGTAGAGGCTTCAATCTCTTCAATTTTGTGACCACTTGAAACATAAAAGTGCCACTGCTATGATTATTCCATCCAGAGTTAACAATATCAGCAAAATCCTCAACCTTACTCCATATATTGAAAAATTTGAAAGGTCTAACCTTCCTCTGAGCAGACCCACTTCCATCCTGAATTAGGCATGGACAATGGTCAAAGTCCCCTTCAGGACCATAATGGGCATAAGAATCAGGTCATTTAGATAACCACCCCTCATTAACCAACACTCTATCAATCCTACTAAAGACTCTAGTGGCACTAGGCTGCTTGTTATTCCATGTGAAGAAAGCCCCAGTAGTTTTCATGTCTTGTAACTCACATATCTCCACAGTCTGTTGAAAAGGCAATATTTCAACATCTCTCACATGTAATCCTAATCTCTCATTATAAAACATGACATTATTTAAAATCCCCTAGAATAATCCAAGGCTCATTACCACACAACCTGTCCAAATCATTCCATAAAGGTCTATGTTCTTCAATCGTGTTCAAACCATAAACAAAGGTAATATAATATGTAAACTAATTAGTTTAGTTATCTGCTCCACTTTAAGATGAATTAGCTGAACAGTGATCTAAACTATATTCACACTCAAAGCAAGAGGCTTCCGCATCACCCAAATTCTACCACCAGGGTGGGCATCATGGTTAGTAACATACTCCCAGCCATAACAAATATTTCCTACAGCTTTATTTAGAGATCCAGGTTTTATCCTGGTCTCAAGGAGTCCAAATATATCCACATCAGCTTGATGCAAATACCATTTTATATCTCGTTGTTTCCCTTCACTATTCAGACCCCTTACATTCCACACACCTATTTTATTCATGGGAAGACATACTCCCCACCTCTCATCCCCCTTTATCAACCAATTCCACTGAATTTACCAAAGCTTCATGAAAGTTCATAGCAAAATCACTCCCAATGTCCTTAGTCATCCTAGAATCATGTCTCGTGAGCTTAGTAATTATTCTAGCTGGTGTGTAGATAGACCATTGACTTCGTGGTATTGGTGTATTTGCTGGTGTAACAGCAGGTGTAGTAGTAAAGGGAGACTGTTGGATTGGTGTCCCCCCCCCCACTCCCTTACCCTTCTCAACCCCTTGGACCTCACTTGCTTTAGATAAAACATGATACTCCTCAATATCCAGAGCCCTTCGAGGTACATCCCTCATCCTCCATACTTGTCTAGTATATGGCTTTGGAACTATGGTAGGTCTCTTCTCCATCCTTGTAGTATTCCTACATTGAGCCTCTCTATGTCCAATTCCAGTACATTTCTAACAGATAGTAGGAACCCAATCATATTCAACTAGCACAGTAATTTCTTGTCCAGTCTCATCCTCAAATATAATTCTATCCGAGAATTCCTGATCCACCTCCACTTCAACCATCACCTTCGCAAAACCCAGTAATGTTCTACTAAGAGTCGGGTCATCAATTCTAACAAATTTACCAACCAGGGATGCCATCTTACCAAGACAAGAGTTGCCCCAAAATTTTAGGTCCAGACCAACCAGTTTCATCCAGATAGGTACGGTTTTGACATCTATTTTGGTCAATTTTACTTTCGGTTCTCATCTCCTCATGATAACGGGCTTCCCATCAAACATGAATATTCCTTTGGCCAAAACCAACTTAAGATGTTCCAGTTTAGCAAACCTCGCCACAAAAATTCCATTGGGCAAGAACCTTATATTCGTAATGTCATAGTCCCTCATTGTTCGTTTTAAATACCCTTCCACAACCTCTCTTGGAGGATTAGCCCCAATTATGTACCCATACAGAGCACAACTCCAGTAATCAATCTCCTCTTTCACATCCTCCAAAGTAAGCTTAAGAGTCGTACCTGGCAATGTAGCATCTAAATCCTCAATCTCCTGAATAGTAGTCAACTTATGAACCATTACCCCCTTTGCAGATCGACGGTTCTTCCTTGATTGTACCTCCTGCCATCCTTCCTCATTAGTATCAGCATTGATGTGACGGTTTTATACCGTCTTTACCTACCCAATTATTAGCTACCTTAGCCTTGATATATGCTATTTAAAGTTATTTTAGCTCATTAATGCATTTTGGTAGTAGTTGCATTGTTTGGATGTGTTTCTACGCAATTTCGGTTTAATGTGTAGGTGTCATGTTCGAGAATCTCATTCCGAGTTTGGGAAGTGACTTGGACATTTTTACACTTATTCCTTGGACTAAATTCATGCCAAATAATGGGTTAATAAGAGTTAAAAGCTTGTGGATTAAAGACAAGTCAAAGCCCAAAGATCAAGGTCAAAGCGCGGAAGTAAGTGAAGAAGAGGATGCGTCACACAAGAAAGGCGCGTGGGGCGGCAAAAAGTCGCGTGGCGCGGCAAAAGTGGCTGATCCATTAGCCGCGTGGCGCGGCTCAGCATTGGATTCCGTCGACAACTCTAATTCTTCTTTAATTCGGCAATTATGCTCATACTTTATGAGGTTTATGAAGCTTTAATTGGCCTTATGAAGATGCTCTTTGAATACCTATAAAAGGAGGGGTTGTGGATCAAATTATATATCTTCTTCCATCTTTTAATCATCATATTACATAGAAAGTACTTTAAATTTCTAGTTTGTTTTAGTTATTTTGTATGGAGGGCTAAGTTCTACATCTTGGAACAAGTTTTTGAAGCCAAGTTAGTTTGAATTGTAAGACTCCTATTTTATTTCTATTTCATTATTAGAGTATCAAATTTAGTTTGCTTTATTGTTGGTTTGTTAATTATGCACCTAGAATGATCAACTAGTTGTCATTAGTTAATTAACCATTGCTAGATTAGATGAATGAATCTTTTGTTTGTTTATATATTCCATTGTAGCAATTATAATTCATCAATTCGTATGCTTTTCATCATCTTTGAGTTATAAAGGACTAAGTTTGTATGAACAAAAGTGAAGCAACGCTTGTTTTCTTCATTCGTTTATCTTTGCTAAATTCCATCGCTTTAATCTACAATCTCGATACAATTGAGCGCTTGACTAAATTGACGGTATTGTAAGGACTATTTGTTTACGCTTGTAACTAATAATCATTCATAAGTGGAATTAGAAGTCGACAACTTCATAGCAAAGTACTCAATATTGAAATAGGGTAGAAGAGTCAATGATCAATTCATAACTTATTGGTGGAAATTACTTGGTCCAAAAATCATTCTCATATTTGTTATACATTTTCAATTATTATTTTACCTTTATATTTCATTTCCTTTTTGTTTTAGTAGATTTAGAACATAAACATATCAAAACCCCCATTTAGTTACTTGCTTTTGCACACATTTAGAAAACAAAACACCTTCCTTGTGGGATCGACCTCTACTTACACTTACTATTAGTTTGCGTTTGTAATAGTTAAAAATACTAATTTGGAGACTCGCGACAAGTCTAGCCAAGCATCCTCACTTCTCCCAACGTTCAAGTTCTTTCCTTGCAAAATTCCTGCAACTGATTGTCTTATGCTACTAATTTCCGACATCCTATTTCCAGTAAAAGAAGTCAAATTATTTGCATTAATTTGAGTATTAATATTATTATTTGATTGGTTATTAATTTGATGTCAATAATTATTACTATTGATTTGTGTACCTAGAGAATGATTAATAGAATTATTTTTGGCCATTGCTCAAAAAACAAGAACCCTAGAAAGTTAGGACAGCTTCTCTCTAACTTTATCTCTCATCATCCTCTACTAAACCAATATTAAATCATAAACAAAAGAAAAAAGAAAAGTACCCATTCATTTTGGCAGAAGAGAAAAGTCTGAGGACTTCTGTGACACCAAAGACGGCGTATTTCAGAAGCGATGGCGTTTGATTCTTTAAATTATTAGTAGGCGGGTTTGAGCAGGATTGAATTTTATAAATCCTCTGCAAAGTAAAATTGTATAGAGTGATTATTACCCGGTACTAAGAGAAGAAGGTACCACAAATAACCGTTCTTGAATGTAAGTATAAAGATAATTATTGGTAGAATGTAGACCATAGACAAAAAATTAAAATTAAAATTATAAAATCCCACTTTCCTCTAGTAAATAAAGGACAAGTTGGTATGTAACCACTCGAGAGACGGTGTATATATCGCCAAGACCGAAGATTTGGGCGAAGGGGTGGAGGTTAGAACCAAATGGGTTCACTGTGCAAAAGTGCGTCAAAGTTTCCAAGGAGCTCTCCCTAGAGGGTTTACTTACATTACAATAGTCGTAAATTGCTAAGCAACAAGAAACAAAATTGGAATTAGATTTGTTTAGGGGCTGCGCGAACGCAAGCCTCCATAGTAACAAATTATGACGTACGAACTCCCACACGAGGAGACGTTAGGCAGGCACCCCTCTGTTGTGAAATGGAGGTCACCGGCCTAGGCCATGAATCTTCTTGATCACCCATTGACCACGTCCAGGTAAGTAGTTTGCATGATATCCGTCAATTGTATTTTATACACTTCCTTTTACTTGTTTAAGTTTTGTGGTCGATGTGGGACATAAAACGGCTCCTTAATCAAAGAAACTACTACTTGAATAAGAATATATAAATTTTCATACTTCAAAAGGAGTCAAATAAACTACTACTTTGAGTAAAAGGACCTGTAACCGGCCATAGGCGGGAGTCTTTGAGATATTCGTAAAGGCAGATAACAATCAGAAGCCTAGATTACTAAACCAATATTAAATCATAAACAAAAGAAAAAGAAAAGTACCCATTCATTTTGGCAGAAGAGAAAAGTATGAGGACTTCTGTGACACCAAAGACGACGTATTTCAGAAGCGATGGCGTTTGATTCTTTAAATTATTAGTAGGCGGGTTTGAGCAGGATTGAATTTTATAAGTCCTCTGCAAAGTAAAATTGTATAGAATGATTATTACCTGGGACTAAGAGAAGCAGGTACCACAAATAAACGTTCTAGAATGTAGGTACGAAGATAATTGTTGGTAGAATGTACACCATAGACAAAAAATTAAAATTATAAAATCCCACTTTCCTCTAGTAAATAAAGGACAAGTTGGTATGGAACCACTCGAGAGACGGTGTATATATCGCCAAAACCGAAGATTTGGGCGAAGGCGTGGAGGTTAGAACCACATGGGTTCACTGTGCAAAAATGCGTCCAAGAAACCAAGGAGCTCTCCCTAGAGGGTTTAATTACATTACAATAGTCGTAAATTGTTAAGTAACTAGAAACAAAATTGGAATTAGATTTGTGACAGGGGTTGCGCGAACGCAAGCCTCCATAGTAGATTGCTAAGCAGCTAGAAACAAAATTGTATAGAGTAATTATTACCCGGTACTAAGAGAAGCAGGTACCGCAAATAACCGTTCTAGAAAGTAGGTACAAAGATAATTGTTTGTAGAATGTAGACCATAGACAAAAAATTAAAATTATAAAATCCCAGTTTTCTCTAGTAAATAAAGGACAAGTTGGTATGGAACCACTCGAGAGACGGTGTATATATCGCCAAGACCAAAGATTTGGGTGAAGGCGTGGAGGTTAGAACCAGATGGGTTCACTGTGCAAAAGTGCGTCCAAGAGTCCAAGGAGGTCTCCCTAGAGGGTTTACTTATATTACAAAATTAAAATTATAAAATCACAGCTTTCTCTAGTAAATAAAGGACTAGTTGGTATGGAACCACTCGAGAGACGGTGTATATATCGCAAAGACCGAAGATTTGGGTGAAGGCGTGGAGGTTAGAACCACATGGGTTCACTGTGCAAAAGTGCGTCCTAGAGTCCAAGGAGGTCTCCCTAGAGGGTTTACTTACATTACAATAGTCGTAAATTGCTAAGCAACTAGAAACAAAATTGGAATTAGATTTGTGCAGGGGCTGCCCGTACGCAGTCCTCCATAGTAAATTATGACGTACGAACTCCCACTTGAGGAGAGGTTAGGCAGGCACCCCTCCGTTGTGCAATGGAGGTCATCGGCCTAGGCCATGAGTCTTCTTGATCACCCATTGACCACGTCCAGGTAAGTAGTTTGCATGATACCCGTCAATTGTATTTTATACACTTCCTTTTACTTGTTTAAGTTTTGTGGTCGCTGTGGGACATAAAACGGCTCCTTAATCAAAGAAACTACTACTTGTATCAGAATCTATAAATTTTCATACTTCAAAAGGAGTCAAAGAAACTACTACTTTGAGTAAAACGGACCTGTAACCGGCCATAGGCGGGAATCTTTGAGATATTCGTAAAGGCAAATAACAATCAGAAGCCTAGATTACTAAACCAATATTAAATCATAAACAAAATAAAAAGAAAAGTATCCTTTCATTTTGGCAGAAGAGAAAAGTCTGAGGACTTCTGTGACACCAAAGACGGCGTATTTCAGAAGCGATGGCGTTTGATTCTTTAAATTATTAGTAGCCGGGTTTGAGCATGATTGAACTTTTTAAATCCTCTGCAAAGTAAAATTGTATAGAGTGATTATTACCCGGTACTAAGAGAAGCAGGTACCACAAATAAACGTTCTAGAATGTAGGTACAAAGATAATTGTTGGTAGAATGTAAACCATAGACAAAAAAAAAATTATAAAATCCCACTTTCCTCTAGTAAATAAAGGACAAGTTGGTATGAAACCACTCGAGAGACGGTGTATATATCGCCAAAACCGAAGATTTGGGCGAAGGCGTGGAGGTTAGAACCACATGGGTTCACTGTGCAAAAGTGCGTCCAAGAGTCCAAGGAGCTCTCCCAAGAGGGTTTAATTACATTACAATAGTCGTAAATTGCTAAGCAACTGTAAACAAAATTGGAATTAGATTTGTGCAGGGGCTGCGCGAACGCAAGCCTCCATAGTAACAAATTATGACGTACGAACTCCCACTCGAGGAGACGTTAGGCAGGCACCCCTACGTTGTGCAATGTAGGTCACCGGCCTAGGCCAGGAGTCTTCTTGATCACCTATTGACCACGTCCAGGTAAGTAGTTTGCATGATACCCGTCAATTGTATTTTATACACTTCCTTTTACTTGTTTAAGTTGTGGTCGATGTGGGACATAAAACGGCTCCTTAATCAAAGAAACTACTACTTGTATCATAATCTATAAATTTTCATACTTCAAAAGGAGTCAAAGAAACTTCTACTTTGAGTAAAACGGACCTGTAACCGGCCATAGGCGGGAGTCTTTGAGATATTCGTAAAGGCAAATAACAATCAAAAGCCTAGATTACTAAACCAATATTAAATCATAAACAAAAGAAAAAGAAAAGTACCCATTCATTTTGGCAGAAGAGAAAAGTCTGAGGACTTCTGTGACACCAAAGACGGCGTATTTCAGAAGCGATGGCGTTTGATTCTCTAAATTATTAGTTGGCGGGTTTGAAAAGGATTGAATTTTATAAATCCCCTGCAAAGTAAAATTATATAGAGTGATTATTACCCGGTACTAAGAGAGGAAGGTACCACAAATAACCGTTCTAGAATGTAGGTATAAAGATAATTGTTGGTAGAATGTAGACCATCGACAAAAAATTAAAATTATAAAATCTCACTTTCCTCTAGTAAATAAAGGACAAGTTGGTAAGGAACCACTCGAGAGACGGTGTATATATCGCCAAAACCGAAGATTTGGGCGAAGGCGTGGAGGTTAGAACCACATGGGTTCACTGTGCAAAAGTGCGTCCAAGAGTCCAAGGAGCTCTCCCTAGAGGGTTTACTTACATTACAATAGTCGTAAATCGCTAAGCGACTAGAAACAAAATTGGAATTAGATTTGTGCAGGGGCTGCGCGAACGCAAGCCTCCATAGTAACAAATTATGACGTACGAACTCCCACTTGAGGAGACGTTAGGCAGGCACCCCTCGTTGTGCAATGGAGGTCACCGGCCTAGGCCATGAGTCTTCTTGATCACCCATTGACCACGTCCAGGTAAGTAGTTTGCATGATACCCGTCAATTGTATTTTATACACTTCCTTTTACTTGTTTAAGTTTTGTGGTCGATGTGGGACATAAAACGGCTCCTTAATCAAAGAAACTACTACTTGTATAAGAATCTATAAATTTTCATACTTCAAAAGGAGTCAAAGAAACTACTACTTTGAGTAAAACGGACCTGTAACCGGCCATAGGCGGGAGTCTTTGAGATATTCGTAAAGGCAAATAACAATCAGAAGCCTAGATTACTAAACCAATATTAAATCATAAACAAAAGAAAAAGAAAAGTACCCATTCATTTTGGCAGAAGAGAAAAGTCTGAGGACTTCTGTGACACCAAAGACGGGGTATTTCAGAAGCGATGGCGTTTGATTCTTTAAATTATTAGTAGGCGGGTTTGAGCAGGATTGAATTTTATAAATCCTCTGCAAAGTAAAATTGTATAGAGTGATAATTATTACCCGGTACTAAGAGAAGCAGGTACCACAAATAACCGTTCTAGAATGTAGGTACAAAGATAATTGTTGGTAGAATGTAGACCATAACAAAAAATTAAAATTATAAAATCCCACTTTCCTCTAGTAAATAAAGGACAAGTTGGTATGGAACCACTCGAGAGACGGTGTATATATCGCCAAGACCGAAGATTTGGGCGAAGGCGTGGAGGTTAGAACCACATGGGTTCACTGTGCAAAAGTGCGTCCAAGAGTCCAAGGAGCTCTCCTTAGAGGGTTTATTTACATTACAATAGTCGTAAATTGCTAAGCAACTAGAAACAAAATTGGAATTAGATTTGTGCAGGGGCTGCGCGAACGCAAGCCTCCATAGTAAAAAATTATGACGTACGAACTCCCACTCGAGGAGACGTTAGGCAGGCACCCCTCCGTTGTGCAATGGAGGTCACCGGCCTAGGCCATGAGTCTTCTTGATCACCCATTGACCACGTCCAGGTAAGTAGTTTGCATGATACCCGTCAATTGTATTTTATACACTTCCTTTTACTTGTTTAAGTTTTGTGGTCGATGGGGGACATAAAACGGCTCCTTAATCAAAGAAACTACTACTTGTATAAGAATCTATAAATATCCATACTTCAAAAGGAGTCAAAGAAACTACTACTTTGTGTAAAACGGACCTGTAACCGGCCATAGGCGGGAGTCTTTGAGATATTCGTAAAGGCAAATAACAATCAGAAGCCTAGATTACTAAACCAATATTTTTTTGGTAGAATGTAAATAATATTTTAACTACCCAAGGGCAAAACAAATTACATCAATTCAAGTTCATCACCTTTAATAGGAAATTACAACCATTTTTAAGAATCAAACTACTAAGCTACTGCCTACAACATTTCAAACAGTTCACAACTTAGCCCAACTCAATTTCTGAACACCAAGCCAAATCAGTCCTCTTTAGCTCTCCATGTTTCACAGCCAAGAAGTTATTCTTTATCTGCATTCTTACCATCTTCAGAACAACATCAGGGTGCCTGACATACCCTTCTAGCCTGCATATATTCCTCGAATGTCAAAGCTCATATTGTACTGCCACCATAGCTGCACAAGTGATCATCCTCATAAGTCCAGTAACATTCCTGAGCCTTATGATATTCCTTGTAGTTCTACGGCCTCTAACCTGCATCTGCAACTATTCCATAAGCCAGTCATAACATAGACAAGTGTACTGACATTCCTGAAATACATCTTTATGGGATTCAGCATGATCACCACACAGGAAACACTCCTTTTGATCTGTAATCTAGGTAGCACCAAAACGGACACGGACACGACACGGACACGTTATACGTCATCTTGGAAATTTAGGACACGGGACACGACATTTAAATTTAATAAAATATATATTTTATAGTTATAAATAACATACAATTTTATTTTTGTATTAGTATTTGATATTAAATGTAAATAATTGAGTGTAAAACTTGACTTTAACTTTAATTTATTCTCATTTCCTACCCAAACTCATCTTTATTCAATTTTCCCACCCAAACTCATCTTCTAATCAACCTCTTCTAGTCTTTCAATCTCACATTCCTTGTTTATAGGTGTCCGTGTGTCCGTGTGTCCGACACGGTGTCCGACACGGGACGGCTGGTTAGGATAAATGTCCGTGCTACCTAGTCTGTAATCCTTAGTCTGCATAATCTGTCTAGTGTAAGTAGCCTCTCCTGCTGTATTAACCACTGTATGAACCCATGTTTAGGGATATTAAATTTGTTCCAGACAATCTTACACCAATGAACTTTTGCATCCTCCCTGTCAGAGAGTCATTCATAGCCTTTAGCAACATCATACTCCATTCCATTACCCAGCCACCAATTCCCTACTATACCTGGTTTCAGAATTGTTTTAACCTCACATACTTTCCTCCATGCCTAAGAACTCCAATTTGTAGGTTCATACTCTAACCAATTAGTGCCCTTCAGATACACCTTGTCTATCCATTTAATCCATAAATGGTCCTTCTTACATAGGATCCACCACACCGGCTTCCCCACTGCAGCTATGTTCCACAACTTACTGTCAATCATCCCCAACCCCCCATAGTCTTTCCCTTTACATAAACATTTCCAGGAAACTAAAGGGGCTTTGGAGTAAGAATCACTACCTTCCCACAAAAAATTCCTGCATATTGCTTGGATCTTATCCATAATGCCCACAGGTAATATGAAGATTTGAGCCCAGTAGATATGTATAGTGTTGAGGACAGATTTTACTAAAACCAGCCTACCAGAGTAAGAAATCTTCCTCTTGTTCTAACCCCTTATTCTAGCAACCATCTTATCCACCAACATGTTGCAGTCACCTTTGGACAGTCTCTTATGAGATATATTAACCTCCAAGTACTTGAATGGTAGGGTTCCCTTCTTAAACCCAGTGAAAAAAAGAATCTCCTCAGCATCAGACTCACTCACCCCATTCAAGATTAGGTCTGACTTCTCAGAGTTAATGTGTAAACCAGAAGCAGCAGAGAAACATCTAAATGCCTCAACCATCATCACTATAGATTTAATATCACCTTTACAGAACAGCAAGATACCATCAGCAAAAAACATGAGGTGATTTATGCCTAGACCTTTACAAAGAGGGTGAAATCTAAACCGAGACATCTCCCTAATCTCCTGTAACAACCTACTGAGATATTCCATACATAAAGTGAAAAGCAAAGGTGACAGGGGATCTCCTTGCCTCAGTCCTTTCCCCCCTTGAAAAAACCATGAGTCTGACCATTCATGACAATAGAGAATGAAGTGGTAGTTATGCATTGCATCACAAGTTCAATGAAATGGGGAGGAAAAGCTAAATGTGTTAGCATTTATTTCACAAAGGACCACTCAATTGAATCATATGCCTTCCTCATATCAACTTTAATTAAACACCTTGGAGACACACCCCTCTTGGTATAGAGCCTAACCAGGTCCTGACTGATGAGTATGTTGCCCATGATACTTCTACCAGAGACGTACAAAAGCAGCTTGAGAGGGGTTAATAATCTCAGGTAAAATACCTGCTATTCTATTACACATGATTTTTGAGATGATCTTATAAATGATATTGCAACAAGCAATAGGCCTAAAATCCTTAACAGATATTGGCCTCAATACCTTTGGCAGCATCACCAAATTTGTTGCATTTATCTGTTTTAACATCTTCCCATTCTGAAAAAAAACTTCTGAACAGCCAAACAGATATCCACCTTTATAATCTCCCAACTAGCTTTAAAAAAACAACTTGAGTATCCATCTGGGCCTGGACTTTTATCATCTGGAATTGAAAAGGTAACCTTTTTTATCTCTTCCATATCAGGACATCTACAAATAGATTCCCAGTCCTCTCTCCTAACCAATTTTCCTTTCTCAACTATATCCATATTAAAACCTTTTGTCTGAGTAGTAGAACCTAGGATGTTTTTATAATAATTAACAAAAGCTTCAAGAATAATATCAGGTTCAGAGCATCTCATACCATCTATGTCCTCAATGACCAGGACCTTATTTTGAAGTTGCCTCTGTTTAATGACTCTATGGAACATAGCTGAGTTTACATCCTCATCCCTTGCCCATCTGCATTTTGCTTTTTGTCTTAGGAAAGCCTCCCTAGCTTTATCAAGTAGCACATAACTCTCTCTAGTTTGTTTTTCAACATCCATTAGAACTTTGTTACAAGGGTCATTCTAAAAGTTCCTCTGACAATCCAACACCATCTCATATGCTACATCAACATTTCTTTCCACATCTGAGAACAAACTCTTGTTCAACTCTTTTAGGAGAGGTTTCAATCTCTTCAATTTTGTGACCACTTGAAACATAAAAGTGCCACTGCTATGATTATTCCATCCAGAGTTAACAATATCAGCAAAATCCTCAACCTTACTCCACATATTGAAAAATTTGAAAGGTCTAACCTTCCTCTGAGCAGACTCACTTCCATCCTGAATTAGGCATGGACAATGGTCAAAGTCCCCTTCAGAACCATAATGGGCATAAGAATCAGGCCATTCAGATAACCACCCCTCATTAACCAACACTCTATCAATCCTACTAAAGACGCTAGTGGCACTAGGCTGCTTGTTATTCCATGTGAAGAAAGCCCCAGTAGTTTTCATGTGTTGTAACTCACGTATCTCCACAGTCTGTTGAAAAGGCAATACTTCAGCATCTTTCACAGGTAATCCTAATCTCTCATTATAAAACATGACATTATTAAAATCCCCTAGGATAATCCAAGGCTCATTACCACACAACCTCTCCAAATCATTCCATAAAGGTCTACGTTCTTCAATCTTGTTCAAACCATAAACAAAGGTAATATAATATGTAAACTGATTAGTTTAGCTATCTGCTCCACTTTAAGATGAATTAGCTTATCAGTGATCTAAACTATATTCACACTCAAAGCAAGAGGCTTCCAAATCACCCAAATTCAACCACCAGGGTGGGCATCATGGTAAGTAACATATTCCCAGCCATGAAAAATATTTCCTACAGCTTTATTTAGAGATCCAGGTTTTATCCTGGTCTCAAGGAGTCCAAATATATCCACATCAGCTTGATGCAAATACCATTTTATATCTCGTTGTTTCCCTTCACTATTCAGACCCCTTACATTCCACACACCTATTTTATTCATGGGAAGACATACTCCCCACCTCTCATCCCCCTTTATCAACCAATTCCACTGAATTTACCAAAGCTTCATGAAAGTTCATAGCAAAATCACTCACAGTGTCCTTAGTCATCCTAGACTCATGTCTCGTGAGCTGAGTAATTATTCTAGCTGGTGTGTAGATAGACCTTTGACTTCCTGGTATTGGTGTATTTGCTGGTGTAACAGCAGGTGTAGTAGTAAAGGGAGACTGTCCCCCCACTCACTTACCCTTCTCAACCTCTTTGACCTCGCTTGCTTTAGATAAAACAGGATACTCCTCAATATCCAGAGCCCTTCCAAGTACATCCCTCATCCTCCATACTTGTCTAGTAGATGGCTATGGAACTATGGTAGGTCTCTTCTCCATCCTTGTAGTATTCCTACATTGAGCCTCTTTATGTCCAATTCCAGTACATTTCTTACAGATAGTAGGAACCCAATCATATTCAACTAGCACAGTAATTTCTTGTTCAGTCTCATCCTCAAATATAATTCTATCCGGGAATTCCTGATCCACCTCCACTTCAACCATCACCTTCGCAAAACCCAGTAATGTTCTACTAAGAGTCGGGTCATCAATTCTAACAAATTTACCAACCAGGGATGCCAGCTTACCAAGACAAGAGTTGCCCCAAAATTTTAGGTCCAGACCAACCAGTTTCATCCAGATAGGTACGGTTTTGACAGCTATTTTGGTCAATTTTACTTCCGGTTCCCATCTCCTCATGATAACAGGCTTCCCATCAAACATGAACATTCCTTTGGCCAAAACCAACTCAAGATGTTCCAGTTTAGCAAACCTCACCACAAAAATTCCATTGGGCAAGAACCCTATATTTGTAATGTCATAGTCCCTCATTGTTCGTTTCAAATACCCTTCCACAACCTCTCTTGGAGGATTAGCCCCAATTATGTACCCATACAGAGCACAACTCCAGTAATCAATCTCCTCTTTCACATCCTCCAAAGTAAGCTTAAGAGTCGTACCTGGCAATGTAGCATCTAAATCCTCAATCTCCTGAATAGTAGTCAACTTTTGAACCATTACCCCCTTTGCAGATCGACGGTTCTTACTTGATTGTACCTCCTGCCATCCTTCCTCATTAGTATCAGCATTGATGTGACGGTTTTATACCATCTTTACCTACCCAATTCTTAGCTACTTTAGCCTTGATATATGCCATTTAAAGTTATTTTAGCTCATTAATGCATTTTGGTATTAGTTGCATTGTTTGGATGTGTTTCTACGCAATTTCGGTTTAATGTGTATGTGTCATGTTCGAGAATCTCATTCCGAGTTTGGGAAGTGACTTGGACATTTTTACACTTATTCCTTGGACTAAATTCATGCCAAATAATGGGTTAATAAGAGTTAAAAGCTTGTGGATTAAAGACAAGTCAAAGCCCAAAGATCAAGGTCAAAGCGCGGAAGTAAGTGAAGAAGAGGATGCGTCACACAAGAAAGGCGCGTGGGGCGGCAAAATTCCGCGTGGCGCGGCAAAAGTGGCTGATCCATTAGCCGCGTGGCGCGGCAAAAAGCCGCGGGGCGCGGCTCAGCATTGGATTCCGACGACAACTCTAATTCTTCTTTAATTCGGCAATTATGCTCATACTTTATGAGGTTTTATGAGGCTTTAATTGGCCTTATGAAGATGCTCTTTGAAGACATATAAAAGGAGGGGTTGTGGATCAAATTATATATCTTCTTCCATCTTTTAATCATCATATTACATAGAAAATACTTTAAATTTCTAGTTTGTTTTAGTTATTTTGTATGGAAGGCTAAGTTCTACATCTTGGAACAAGTTTTTGAAGCCAAGTTAGTTTGAATTGTAAGAATCCTATTTTATTTCTATTTCATTATTAGAGTATCAATTTTAGTTTGCTTTATTGTTGGTTTGTTAATTATGCACCTAGAATGATCAACTAGTTGTCAGTAGTTAATTAACCATTGCTAGATTAGATGAATGAATCTTTTGTTTGTTTATCTATTCCATTGTAGCAATTATAATTCATCAATTCGTATGCTTTTCATCATCGTTGAGTTATAAAGGACTAAATTTGTATGAACAAAAGTGAAGCAACGCTTGTTTTCTTCATTTATTTATCTTTGCTAAATTCCATCGCTTTAATCTACAATCTCGATACAATTGAGCGCTTGACTAAATTGACGATATTGTAAGGACTATTTGTTTACGCTTGTAACTAATAATCATTCATAAGTGGAATTAGAAGTCAACAACTTCATAGCAAAGTACTCAATATTGAAATAGGGTAGAAGAGTCAATGATCAACTCATAACTTATTGGTGGAAATTACTTGGTCCAAGAATCATTTTGGCAGAAGAGAAAACTCTGAGGACTTCTGTGACACCAAAGACGGCATATTTCAGAAGCGATGGCGTTTGATTCTTTAAATTATTAGTAGGCGGGTTTGAGCAGGATTGAATTTTATAAATCCTCTGCAAAGTAAAATTGTATAGAGTGATTATTACCCGGTACTAAGAGAAGCAGGTACCACAAATAACCGTTCTAGAATGTAGGTACAAAGATAATTGTTGGTAGAATGTAGACCATAGACAAAATATTAAAATTATAAAATTCCACTTTCCTCTAGTAAATAAAAGACAAGTTGGTATGGAACCACTCGAGAGACGGTGTATATATCACCAAGACCGAAGATTTGGGCGAAGGCGTGAAGGTTAGAACCACATGGGTTCACTGTGCAAAAGTTCGTCCAAGAGTTCAAGGAGCTCTCCCTAGAGGGTTTACTTACATTACAATAGTCATAAATTGCTAAGCAACTAGAAACAAAATTGGAATTAGATTTGTGCAGGGGCTGCGCGATCGCAAACCTCCATAGTAACAAATTATAACGTACGAACTCCCACTTGAGGAGACGTTAGGCAGGCACCCCTCCGTTGTGCAATGGAGGTCACCGGCCTAGGCCATGAGTCTTCTTGATCCCCCATTGACCACGTCCAGGTAAGTAGTTTGCATAATACCCGTCAATTGTATTTTATACACTTTCTTTTACTTGTTTAAGTTTTGTGGTCGATGTGGGACATAAAACGGCTCCTTAATCATAGAAACTGCTACTTGTATAAGAATCTATAAATTTTCATACTTCAAAAGGGGTCAAAGAAACTACTACTTTGAGTAAAACGGACCTGTAACCGGCCATAGGCGGGAGTCTTTGAGATATTCGTAAAGGCAAATAACAATCAGAAGCCTAGATTACTAAACCAATATTAAATCATAAACAAAAGAAAAAGAAAAGTACCCATTCATTTTGGCAGAAGAGAAAAGTCTGAGAACTTCTGTGACACCAAAGACGGCGTATTTCAGAAGCGATGACGTTTGATTCTTTAAATTATTAGTAGGCGGGTTTGAGGAGGATTGAATTTTATAAATCCTCTGCAAAGTAAAATTGTATAGAGTGATTATTACCCGGTACTAAGAGAAGCAGGTACCAAAAATAACCGTTCTAGAATGTAGGTACAAATATAATTGTTGGTAGAATGTAGACCATAGACAAAAAATAAAAATTATAAAATCCCACTTTCCTCTAGTAAATAAAGGACAAGTTAGTATGGAACCACTCGAGAGACGGTGTATATATCACCAAGACCGAAGATTTGGGCGAAGGCGTGGAGGTTAGAACCACATGGGTTAACTGTGCAAACGTTCGTCCAAGAGTCCAAGGAGCTCTCACTAGAGGGTTTACTTACATTAGAATAGTCGTAAATTGCTAAGCAACTAGAAACAAAATTGGAATTAGATTTGTGAAGGGGCTGCGCGAACGCAAGCCTCTCTAGTAACAAATTATGACGTACGAACTCCCACTCGAGGAGACGTTAGGCAGGCACCCCTCCGTTGTGCAATGGAGGTCACCGGCCTAGGCCATGAGCCTTCTTGATCACCCATTGACCACGTCCAGGTAAGTAGTTTGCATGATACCTGTCAATTGTATTTTATAAACTTCATTTTACTTGTTTAAGTTTTGTGGTCGATGTGGGACATAAAACGACTCCTTAATCAAAGTAACTACTACTTGTATAAGAATCTATAAATTTTCATACTTCAAAAGGGGTCAAAGAAACTACTACTTTGAGTAAAACGGACCTGTAACCGGCCATAGGCGGGAGTCTTTGAGATATTCGTAAAGGCAAATAAAAATCAAAAGCCTAGATTACTAAACCAATATTAAATCATAAACAAAAGAAAAAGAAAAGTAACCATTCATTTTGGCATAAGAGAAAAGTCTGAGGACTTCTGTGACACCAAAGACGGCGTATTTCAGAAGCGATGGCGTTTGATTCTTTAAATTATTAGTAGGCGGGTTTGAGGAGGATTGAATTTTATAAATCCTCTGCAAAGTAAAATTGTATAGAGTGATTATTACCCGGTACTAAGAGAAGCAGGTACCACAAATAACCGTTCTAGAATGCAGGTACAAAGATAATTGTTGGTAGAATGTAGACCATAGACAAAAAATTAAAATTATAAAATCCCACTTTCCGCTAGTAAATAAAGGACAAGTTGGTAAGGAACCATTCGAGAGACGGTGTATATATTGCCAATACCAAAGATTTGGGCGAAGGCGTGGAGGTTAGAACCACATGGGTTCACTGTGCAAAAGTTCGTCCAAGAGTCCAAGGAGCTCTCCCTAGAGGGTTTACCAACATTACAATAGTCGTAAATTGCTAAGCAACTAGAAACAAAATTGGAATTAGATTTGTGCATGGCTGCGCGAACGCAAGCCTCCATAGTAACAAATTATGACGTACGAACTCCCACTCGAGGAGACGTTAGGCAGGCACCCCTCCGTTGTGCAATGGAGGTCACCGGCCTAGGCCATGAGTCTTCTTGATCCCCCATTGACCACGTCCAGGTAAGTAGTTTGCATGATACCCGTCAATTGTATTTTATACACTTTCTTTTACTTGTTTAAGTTTTGTGGTCGATGTGGGACATAAAACGGCTCCTTAATCATAGAAACTACTACATGTATAAGAATCTATAAATTTTCATACTTCAAAAGGAGTCAAAGAAACTACTACTTTGAGTAAAACGGACCTGTAACCGGCCATAGGCGGGAGTCTTTGAGATATTCGTAAAGGCAAATAGCATTCAAAAGCCTAGATTACTAAACCAATATTAAATCATAAACAAAAGAAGAAGAAAAGTACCCATTCATTTTGGCATAAGAGAAAAGTCTGAGGACTTCTGTGACACCAAAGACGGCAGGCGTTTGATTCTTTAAATTATTAGTAGGCGGGTTTGAGTAGGATTGAATTTTATAAATCCTCTGCAAAGTAAAACTGTATAGAGTGATTATTACCCGGTACTAAGAGAAGCATGTACCACAAATAACCGTTCTAGAATGTAGGTACAAAGATAATTGTTGGTAGAATGTAGACCATAGACAAAAAATTAAAATTATAAAATCCCACTTTCCTCTTGGAAATAAAGGACAAGTTGGTATGGAACCACTCGAGAGACGGTGTATATATCGCCAAGACCGAAGATTTGGGCGAAGGCGTGGAGGTTAGAACCACATGGGTTCACTGTGCAAAAGTGCGTCCAAGAGTCCAAGGAGCTCTCCCTGGTGGGTTTACCTACTTTACAATAGTCGTAAATTGCTAAGCAACTAGAAACAAAATTGGAATTAGATTTGTGCAAAGGCTGCGCGAACGCAAGCCTCCATAGTAACAAATTATGACGTACGAACTCCCACTCGAGGAGACGTTAGGCTGGCACCCCTCCGTTGTGCAATGGAGGTCAACGGCCTAGCCCATAAGTCTTCTTAATCACCCATTGACCACATCCAGGTAAGTAGTTTGCATGATACCCGTCAATTGTACTTTATACACTTTCTTTTACTTGTTTAAGTTTTGTGGTCGATGTGGGACATAAAACGACTCCTTAATCAAAGTAACTACTACTTGTATAAGAATCTATAAATTTTCATACTTCAAAAGGGGTCAAAGAAACTACTACTTTGAGTAAAACGGACCAGTAACCGGCCATAGGCGGGAGTCTTTGAGATATTCGTAAAGGCAAATAAAAATCAAAAGCCTAGATTACTAAACCAATATTAAATCATAAACAAAAGAAAAAGAAAAGTAACCATTCATTTTGGCATAAGAGAAAAGTCTGAGGACTTCTGTGACACCAAAGACGGCGTATTTCAGAAGCGATGGCGTTTGATTCTTTAAATTATTAGTAGGCGGGTTTGAGGAGGATTGAATTTTATAAATCCTCTGCAAAGTAAAATTGTATAGAGTGATTATTACCCGGTACTAAGAGAAGCAGGTACCACAAATAACCGTTCTAGAATGCAGGTACAAAGATAATTGTTGGTAGAATGTAGACCATAGACAAAAAATTAAAATTATAAAATCCCACTTTCCGCTAGTAAATAAAGGACAAGTTGGTAAGGAACCATTCGAGAGACGGTGTATATATTGCCAAGACCAAAGATTTGGGCGAAGGCGTGGAGGTTAGAACCACATGGGTTCACTGTGCAAAAGTTCGTCCAAGAGTCCAAGGAGCTCTCCCTAGAGGGTTTACCAACATTACAATAGTCGTAAATTGCTAAGCAACTAGAAACAAAATTGGAATTAGATTTGTGCATGGCTGCGCGAACGCAAGCCTCCATAGTAACAAATTATGACGTACGAACTCCCACTCGAGGAGACGTTAGGCAGGCACCCCTCCGTTGTGCAATGGAGGTCACCGGCCTAGGCCATGAGTCTTCTTGATCCCCCATTGACCACGTCCAGGTAAGTAGTTTGCATGATACCCGTCAATTGTATTTTATACACTTTCTTTTACTTGTTTAAGTTTTGTGGTCGATGTGGGACATAAAACGGCTCCTTAATCATAGAAACTACTACATGTATAAGAATCTATAAATTTTCATACTTCAAAAGGAGTCAAAGAAACTACTACTTTGAGTAAAACGGACCTGTAACCGGCCATAGGCGGGAGTCTTTGAGATATTCGTAAAGGCAAATAGCATTCAAAAGCCTAGATTACTAAACCAATATTAAATCATAAACAAAAGAAGAAGAAAAGTACCCATTCATTTTGGCATAAGAGAAAAGTCTGAGGACTTCTGTGACACCAAAGACGGCAGGCGTTTGATTCTTTAAATTATTAGTAGGCGGGTTTGAGGAGGATTGAATTTTATAAATCCTCTGCAAAGTAAAATTGTATAGAGTGATTATTACCCGGTACTAAGAGAAGCATGTACCACAAATAACCGTTCTAGAATGTAGGTACAAAGATAATTGTTGGTAGAATGTAGACCATAGACAAAAAATTAAAATTATAAAATCCCACTTTCCTCTAGGAAATAAAGGACAAGTTGGTATGGAACCACTCGAGAGACGGTGTATATATCGCCAAGACCGAAGATTTGGGCGAAGGCGTGGAGGTTAGAACCACATGGGTTCACTGTGCAAAAGTGCGTCCAAGAGTCCAAGGAGCTCTCCCTGGTGGGTTTACCTACTTTACAATAGTCGTAAATTGCTAAGCAACTATAACAAAATTGGAATTAGATTTGTGCAAAGGCTGCGCGAACGCAAGCCTCCATAGTAACAAATTATGACGTACGAACTCCCACTCGAGGAGACGTTAGGCTGGCACCCCTCCGTTGTGCAATGGAGGTCACCGGCCTAGCCCATAAGTCTTCTTGATCACCCATTGACCACGTCCAGGTAAGTAGTTTGCATGATACCCGTCAATTGTACTTTATACACTTTCTTTTACTTGTATAAGTTTTGTGGTCGATGTGGGACATAAAACGGCTACTTAATCAAAGAAACTACTACTTGTATAAGAATCTATAAATTTTCATACTTCAAAAGGAGTCAAAGAAACTACTACTTTGAGTAAAACGGACCTGTAACCGGCCATAGGTGGGAGTCTTTGAGATATTCGTAAAGGCAAATAACAATCAGAAGCCTAGATTACTAAACCAATATTAAATCATAAACAAAAGAAAAAGAAAAGTACCCATTCATTTTGGCATAAGAGAAAAGTCTGAGGACTTCTGTGACACCAAAGACGGCGTATTTCAGAAGCGATGGCGTTTGATTCTTTAAATTACTAGTAGGCGGGTTTGAGGAGGATTGAATTTTATAAATCCTCTGCAAAGTAAAATTGTATAGAGTGATTATTACCCGGTACTAAGAGAAGCAAGTACCACAAATAACCGTTCTAGAATGTAGGTACAAAGATAATTGTTGGTAGAATGTAGACCATTGACAAAATATTAAAATTATAAAATTCCACTTTCCTCTAGTAAATAAAAGACAAGTTGGTATGGAACCACTCGATAGACGGTGTATATATCACCAAGACCAAAGATTTGGGCGAAGGCATGAAGGTTAGAACCACATGGGTTCACTGTGCAAAAGTTCGTCCAAGAGTCCAAGGAGCTCTCCCTAGAGGGTTTACTTACATTACAATAGTCGTAAATTGCTAAGCAACTAGAAACTAAATTGGAATTAGATTTGTGCAGGGGCTGCGCGAACGCAAGCCTCCCTAGTAACAAATTATGACGTACGGACTCCCACTCGAAGAGACGTTAGGCAGGCAGACCTCCGTTGTGCAATGGAGGTCACCGGCCTAGGCCATGAGTCTTCTTGATCACCCATTGACCACGTCCAGGTAAGTAGTTTGCATGATACCCGTCAATTGTATTTTATAAACTTCATTTTACTTGTTTAAGTTTTGTGGTCGATGTGGGACATAAAACGGCTCCTTAATCAAAGAAACTACTACTTGTATAAGAATCTATAAATTTCCATACTTCAAAAGGAGTCAAAGAAACTACTACTTTAAGTAAAACGGACCTGTAACCGGCCAAAGGCGGGAGTCTTTGAGATATTCGTAAAGGCAAATAACAATCAGAAGCCTAGATTACTAAACCAATATTAAATCATAAACAAAAGAAAAAGAAAAGTACCCATTCATTTTGGCAGAAGAGAAAAGTCTGAGGACTTCTGTGACACCAAAGACGGCGTATTTCAGAAGCGATGGCGTTTGATTCTTTAAATTACTAGTAGGCGGGTTTGAGGAGGATTGAATTTTATAAATCCTCTGCAAAGTAAAATTGTATAGAGTGATTATTACCCGGTACTAAGAGAAGCAGGTACCACAAATAACCGTTCTAGAATGTAGGTACAAAGATAATTGTTGGTAGAATGTAGACCATAGACAAAATATTAAAATTATAAAATTCCACTTTCCTCTAGTAAATAAAAGACAAGTTGGTATGGAACCACTCGAGAGACGGTGTATATATCACCAAGACCGAAGATTTGGGCGAAGGCGTGAAGGTTAGAACCACATGGGTTCACTGTGCAAAAGTTCGTCCAAGAGTTCAAGGAGCTCTCCCTATAGGGTTTACTTACATTACAATAGTCGTAAATTGCTAAGCAACTAGAAACAAAATTGGAATTAGATTTGTGCAGGGGCTGCGCGAACGCAGGCCTCCCTAGTAACAAATTATGACGTACGAACTCCCACTCGAAGAGACGTTAGGCAGGCACACCTCCGTTGTGCAATGGAGGTCACCGGCTTAGGCCATGAGTCTTCTTGATCACCCATTGACCACGTCCAGGTAAGTAGTTTGCATGATACCCGTCAATTGTATTTTATAAACTTCATTTTACTTGTTTAAGTTTTGTGGTCGATGTGGGACATAAAACGGCTCCTTAATCAAAGAAACTACTACTTGTATAAGAATCTATAAATTTCCATACTTCAAAAGGAGTCAAAGAAACTACTACTTTGAGTTAAACGGACCTGTAACCGGCCATAGGCGGGAGTCTTTGAGATATTCGTAAAGGCAAATAACAATCAGAAGCCTAGATTACTAAACCAATATTAAATCATATACAAAAGAAAAAGAAAAGTACCCATTCATTTTGGCAGAAGAGAAAAGTCTGAGGAATTCTGTGACACCAAAGACGGCGTATTTCGGAAGCGATGGCGTTTGATTCTTTAAATTATTAGTAGGCGGGTTTGAGCAGGATTGAATTTTATAAATCCTCTGCAAAGTAAAATTGTATAGAGTGATGAAAAGTGGAAATGAAATGAGGGAATTGATATGTAGCCAGAGATTCCCACTATTATAGAAGGCTCTGATCCTGTGAAGTGCTCGTAAGTTCAATCTTAATTAGTCTTTGCTTCTTTAAAAGGACTAATTAACATAACGTCTTATAATTAGCGGAATTACTTTTTCACATACGAACTTTACTCTTTTACATACATTTTTTTCATAAAGTTTTCATAGGTTACCCTTTTACTAAAACACAATCTCTTATTCTTTTCCTAAACTTTATCAAATTTACTTCTTTTCCTAAACTTTATCAAATTCACTTTTTTTCCTAAATTTAATTAAATTGATTCTTATATAAACATCAAAACTAAAATCAAATTTAATACAATCTATAATAGTTGAACAATGGATTATAATTCTCCGATTAATGAAGTAATTTTATTTTTTTACAAGTCTAATTTTATTTTTTTAACAAATCAATAGGTGTGGTTAGGGTTATGGGTGGTGGTTAGTGTGTCGGCGAGTTGGCCGGAGCAGGGGGAAGGGGGCCGCGTCTTGGCCGGAGCAGGGGGAAGGGGGCGTCATGGCCGGCGCAGGGGGAGGGCGAAGGGGGAGGGGGAGCGCGTGGTGGTTGTCTTGGCCTGAGAAAGGGGAGGGATGGCCGGTGGTGGTGGGGAAAAGGAAGAGACGCGTCTTGGCCGGAGGGGGTAGGGGGATGCGTCGTCATGGCCGGAGCAGAGGGAGGGGGAGCGCGCGGTGGTAGTCTTGGCCGGAGAAAGGGATGGGCTGGTCGGTGGTGGTAGCCGGTGGTGGTGGGGAAGGGGAAGGGGAAGGGAGGGTGGTAGTCTAGTAATTAGATGACCATAGTAATTAATGTTTATTTGTTTTATTTAAAAAAAAGATGACTATAGTAATTAGTGTTTTTGTAGTTTTTAATTCTTGTAAATTGATTACTATAGTCATTAATTCCGTTATTTTAACTTATTTTTTTTATGAACTATATTAATTAATTTATTTTGTTTATTTTTAAATTGTAGGGCGATGACGGAATTGAAAATTTTTCCGACGATATGGTTGTCACTTTTTTCGCTAGTTTTTAATTCTTACGCATAGATTATTTTAATTTTGAATTTTTATTAATTAACTTTGTTAATTTATTTTGTTTATTTACAAGTTTTAGTTTTTTATATTCATGGATTAATTTATTTGCTTTTTCTATGACTTAACTATAATATCTATTTTTTATGTATTCCAAATTGTAGGATGACAATTATTTTGAAGAATTTTCCGACGATTTGGTTGACACTTCACATGTGTTTGCTGGCTATTCATTCAAAAGTTGTGCGGAATTGATATCTGAAACTAGAAGAATTGGACTTTTACATAATATTCACATCCGATTATATACATATTTTGATGATCGTGGTTTTGGGGAGCAGTGGCTTTGGTGTGATCGATCTAGACCATATCAGTTCCGATCAGATATAAATGCTCCATCTAACAAACGGTTAACCGGTACAAAAAGATGTCTATGTCCGTTTAGATTGAAAGGTGTTGGACAACCAGACGGCATGTGGAAGTTATTCGTTCATAATGGGTGTCATAATCACAAAATTATAGAAAAGGATGAAATTTTGAATCCTAAAGTCAAAGAAATTATTTTGAGAATGACTGCAAGTCAAGTTCCCGTGGCTAGTATATTGATTGAATTGGCTAATCAAAATTTTAAAATTACGAAAAAAACAAGTATACAATGTACGAGCAAGAGAGAAGAAGAATGTGAGAGACGATCGCACGTCATCAGAACAATTACTTAAACTAGCTGCTGATCATGGGTATATACACTTTCACCAAACGATTCCCGGGAAGGAAAAAGGTACATGTGAGCTAACTGATATCTTATTTGCTCATCCAGATTCATTAATTCTACTGAAACATTATCCATTTGTACTTCTTGCGGATTGTACATACAAGACGAACAAGTATAAGATGCCACTATTGGAAATTATTGGTGTTACACTAGTAAATAAGAATTTTTCTGTATTTTATGGATTCTTACAAAATGAGAAGGAAACTGCTTATGATTGGGCATTTAAGTGTGTCAGAGAAGTATTAGATACAGATGAGAGCATAGTATTTGTGACTGATAGAGAAAAGGCGTTAATGAATGTCATTGAGAAATATTTTCCAAATGCTATTCACTTGCTATGTAGACGTCATATAGAAAAAGACGTGGAGGCTTGGGTGAAGAAAACAACAAAAAGTGGTTCAAGAGGTGAAGCATTCGCAAAAGGGAGATGGAAAAATTTGGTAAATTCAACCACTGAAGTTGAATATTTGGAGAATGAGAAGATACTTTTTGAAAAATATGGACGTATCCCGGGGTTGAAAAAATATTTGAAAGACACATGGCTCGACTTGTACAAAGAGAGATTCGTGTCAGCATGGATTAATAAGGTCCTACATTTTGGGAATGTTACCACGAACAGGTAGCTTCTACGTAGACAGTAAATTGTATTTATAAAAACATATTTTTTTTCTCAATTTATTTAACTCGTATTGTGTTGTTTACAGAGTTGAGAGTGCACATGCGTCGCTTAAGAAACTGTTAAAAACAGCCGTTGGTGGTTTCGACACTGTTTTTGAATCAATCAATAATTCTGTAAACCTTCAGATTCGAGAAATATTAAGAGAGTTGTGCCGCTCAAGAATTATTCGTCCTCATGTTGGTGTGGCTTTGAATGTGTATCAAAGATTGACCTTAAATGTTAGCAACCACGCGATCAAGACTCTAGATCTCTCACTTCAAAAGCCGGAATGTAATAATTGTGTTATGAGGACAACACATGGTTTACCTTGTGCATGCGAGCTTATTAAGCTTCTCGACACAGATATTTCTTAGTATTATTCAAACATTTATTTGGTGATACTTGTTATTATGATGATAATCGTTGTTTTCTAGTTGCAGATGGTTGTGTTGAACTAGATTCTATTCACCCATTTTGGAAAACTTTAGACATCAAGATAGGTATGCAAGAAGTCGTTGATGAAAAGGAGATAGAACAGGAAAATAGGTTGTGCAAACTAGTTGATGAAGTGATAAAAGGTGGTGTACAGTCAATGAAGAAAGTATCTGAATACATTGAGAATATGTTGCATCCTCCTACCATTGTTGACCCTCAAGTTAAAACGACAAGAGGGCGCCCAAAAAAAACTTCGGTGTCGAGAACACCTTCACATTGGGAATATATTGAAAAAGAATTTCGGTCCGAAAGTTCCAAAAGAGGGAGATCCACAAAAGTAGCAGCTAAAGAAAATGAGAAAGATATTCCTAAACGAGGTCATAAAAAAGGAAAAAGTAATGGTTTAGGTGTTGAGGAGAAACAAATTCCTACAAAAAATAGTACACCTTTCCCGTGGCCAGAAGAATTATGCAATATCATGGTACCTTGGGTAGCCGATTGGGTAGATGTCATAGGTGATGGAAATTGCGGGTATCGGTGCATTGCTTTAAATGTTTATGGGGATGATACTGAATGGCAAAAGGTTAGACATGATTTGTTGGGTGAGTTAAAGGCCAATAAAGAGTTTTATATAGATTTGTATGCGGGTGTAAAAGCGTTTGATGCCTTTTGCACCCGAGTTTCTCATTCGTGGGGAGGATGCTTAAGGGATAAGTGGTTCGACAATGAGTTATTACTTGTTGCTGCCAATTGTTATGATGAAATATTTGTGTGTTTGTCAAACAATGCAAGTTCAACGTATTTACCAACAAATGCAGCAAAGGTAGAAAAAATTGGTCCAAAAAAAATCTTGTCAATGGTGTTCCTTCGACGCGAAGAACATTTTACATGGGTAAGTTTACATAGTTATACTTGTATTTTGAATGTTTAATTATATTATACGTTTTAAAATAACTATATTAATGGTTTTTGCAGGTGCGTCTTGTTAGTACGTCCCCACTACCAACACTTTACCCGATTGCTAATGTACTTTATCTGGATCAAATACAAGACAGATTAACTCTTTACCAAAGACAATTAATGTCCAAATCGAACAACAAGGAAACTCCTATTGTATTTGACGAATAGTAATAGTGTAGATATTTAGATTTTTTTCTCTCTTTCGTATTTAGTCGTAAGTACAATCTTTTAGCTTTGATTTTAATAATAATCATTTTTTGTATTTAGTCGCAAGTACGGTCTTTTTTCTTTATTAATAGTTAATTTTTTTTCGTATTTAGTTGTAATTACGATCTTTTAGTTAAATTAACAATAATATTTCAATTTTGGTATTGTCGTTTGTAGTAGTAATAGTTAAAATAATAATAATAAGAGTAAATTACAAATAACTCCCTTATATAATCAACTCTTTTCAAACAACTCCCTTTTATAACTTTTTATCCAAATAACTCCCTTTTAAAACATGTTTTTAAACAAATCAATACCTCTTTTCCTAAATGAGACTTACATTTTGAATTTTTCAGCCAAAAACTCAATTTGTTCATTCATTTTTCACTTGTGTAAGATATTGAACTCTTATCTACTTCCTTAATCATGAAATAGTACATTAAAATAAGAAACCTAACTTATAAAGTTGCGACTTGAGTGTGTATGATTCGAGTGAATTACAAATAAACTTAGCTTTTTATCTTTTGAGAGAGGTTTGGAACAGATATGGGGTTATGAAACTAAAGTATCGGTCCAGGAATTACGTTTTAAGAAAGGATAAGTCGGCTTTTATTAAAATAAGTCTAATTCCGGACAACAAGGCATTGATATGTATAAAAACATGTTTTAAAAGGGAGTTATTTGGATAAGAATTTATAAAAGGGAGTTATTTGAAAATTGTTGATTATATAAGGGAGTTATTTGTAATTTACTCTAATAATAATAATAATAATAATAATAATAATAATAATAATAATAATAATAATAATAATAATAATAATAATAATAATAATAATAATAATAATAATAATAATAATATTAATAAAAAAAAAAATAATAATAATAATAATAATAATAATAATAGTTTTGTAGTACTAATAATAATAACATTAATAATAATAATGATAGTAATCGTAAAAAAAAAATGATAGTAATAGTAAAATAATAATAATAATAATAATATTAATATTAATAAAAATAATAATATTAATATTAATAAAAAAATAAAAATAATAATAAGAATAATAGTTTTGTAGTACTAATAATAATAACATTAATACTAATAATGAAAGTAATCGTAAAAAAAATGATAGTAATAGTAAAATAATAATAATTATTATTATTATTATTATTATTATTATTATAATAATAGTAATAGTAATAGTCTTATAATAATAATAATAATAATAATAATAATAATAATAATAATAATAATAATAATAATAATAATAATAATAATAATAATAATAATATGGTGGTGGTGGTGGTGGTGGTAGCCGGTGGTTGGAGCATTCAGGCGACGAAGGGGGGAGTTCGGCAAGGGTGGGCCGTCGGTGGAGGCAGTCAGTGAGGGGAAGGGGAGTGGGCCGTCGGTGGAGGTAGTAGGCGAGGGAGGGGGGATTGCGGGGTAGGGGGAGTTCAGGATAGGTGGGTCGGCTCTAGGGTGGGCCGTCGGTGGGTCGTCGGCGTGGAGTTGCTGGTCGGAGGTGAGGTAAGGTGAGGTAAGGGTGAGGTAAGGTGAGGGAGGAAAGAAAATTAATTAGGGTTGAATGAAAAATGACAAGGGTATTACTGTAAAAACCGTATGTGAAAGAGTAAAATTCGTATGTGAAAAAGCACGTCCCATAATTAGCCGTGGCAAATATATTAGGTTGTCAATTTTGTGTTCGTGTAACATGTAAACGGGTCACGAACCCTTTGACGTAAACCCGACTCAATTAAATATTGTGTCGTGTTCGTGTTGACCCACTTACAATAATGGGACATCAAGCCTCAACCCTAAATCGTTTCCGTGTTGTGTTTTCATGTCACGTCTATATTTGGAAAGTGTAAGTATATTTATGTGATGGGGGATTAAGAAAAATTAGGATTAATTTTGTAAACAGATCATTCGTGTCGGGTTTGTGTTTAGAGAACTCAATCCAAACACAAATCCAACCCAATTAAGTTCTACCAGTGCTAAGTCCTAAACCTAAATGTAAACTACCAGCTTCATCTCTCGCTTTTGAATTCTTAGAAAAATAGGAAGCGAGCCAGCCCCCCTAACCAAAGGAATCGGAAGAAGCTTGCTATTATTTATTTTAAAATTTATTTTGGCTAGCCTTCTTCCCTGATTCCTCAACCTAGGATAGATAAGAAAAATTAGGATTAATTTTGTAAACAGATCATTCGTGTCGGGTTTGTGTTTAGAGAACTCAATCCAAACACAAATCCAACCCAATTAATTATCGTGTTTGTGTCGACCCACTTACATAAATGTGTCATTAAGCTTCAACCCAAACCCATCAATTTTGTGTCGGGTTCATGGCGTGTCATGTTTGCCAGCTCTATATATACTCAGTAAGTGGATTGTACATCTGATGTACTACCACAGATAATGTAGATTTTGAGCTTTATAAGAAAGTTTTTTAGCGTAGTATTAAAAATTATGAATTTTAATATAAAGTTTTTGAGTTAATTAATTTGAACATGAAGCTCAAAAAAATTACAATAAAACTCAAAATACATCACATATAAGATTTAAAATATAATTTATAAACTTTAAAAAGCTCGAAAAAAATGCATAAAAACTCAAATTCATACTAGTCTGAGATAGTACATCCGATGTATAATCCTTTTTCTCATATATACTCTATGTCAAATGAATAAATTTCAAAGGTGTCGAGATTTTCCCAAGGGTGTGAAACACATCGTCTCACATCAATAAAAGTGGGTGTGCAAATAAATGGATTACTCTTCTAATCACCGATTATTTTTCAAAAGAGCCCTCATTGGACTTATATAACAATCACTGGTAGTACCAGACATTTTTCTGGTTCTTAAAATTTTAAATATTACTTTCGCGTAGTAAAATAAATTGTAAGTATTGATCAATTGTGGAAAAATGATGATACATGAGGGACATGGATATATGTTCAAAAATAAAGATTAAGTCACTATTGACATCCTGTATTCGTTCCCTTGACTTTAGAGCTAAATATTCTGCTAAAGTCAAAGGAACGAATCCAGGATGTCAAGAGTAACTTAATCTTGATTTTTGAACATATATCCATGTCCCTCATTTATCAAATGAACTTGAGATCAAAATATGAGCTTTTACTTATTGTAGTTATGTTTGGTTAATTTGTGAAATTTACGATTGTAGGATTTGATGACACCTGTTTAATCCTACCATCTCATTGATCCAAAATAGGTTCTCGGTTTGGATAACATGACCCAAACTCGTGCTTAATCTCAAGTGCGGTCACATAAACCCTTTTGGCTCACAACCTCAAAGTTCAGTTGATATGTAGGCATTGGTGAAGGTGATATAATTAATTAAGGCATAATATAAAGACGGGTAAATTACGGCAGAAATTGAAGATAGGCTAATTGTTTGCTTGTTAAGAGGGTTATATAAAGCACCTCCCAATGTAAGCTTCTATGGGAGCAACAATTTTTGATCTAGTTGAGCTCAAGCACGCTGAATAGTTTGATCTAGTTACCATGTTCTAAGTTACTCTGACGCTTCACATGGCTACCGTATCACCTCTTAGACACGATACGCGACACTTCATTTAAGAGCAAAAAATGAAAAATTCGCACGAAATAGCTATCAAACGATAGACGCGTGTCGAGGTAACACAGGTTCTAGCAGAATCAAGTATACAACGGACTTTTCATGTACCAGTAGAAAGATACTATTGGTAGAACCTAAACCATAAAAAAAATTGCCGAAAATTGCTAAGCTTGAGTGCAGAAAATTGTAATTCAATTGGCATAGGGGTCCCGCGATCGCATGCCCCAACAATAACAAATTATGACATACAACCTCCCACCTGTGAAGATGTTAGGCAGGCAATCCTCCTTTGTGCAATGGAGGTTGCCATGACCCTTCTTGATCAATCATTGACAGTGTCCAGGTATGTAATTTGTATGAAGCCCAACTATTGTTATTTATACACATCCTTTTACTCGTTTATATTTTGTGGTCGATGTGGTTTACAAAACGCTACTTATCTTAATCAAAGAATCTACTACTTGTATCGGAATCTGCACAGATATAGGAAGCCATATTCATGGAGGTTACATAATTTCAATATTATTTTACGAAAAGCTATTGCCAAAAAAGAAAAAAGAAATTATTAGTTGAGAACCGATGGCGTTTGAATCTGTTGGAAATTAAGGACATACCTTATGCGGAAGCGATCGGATCGTTGTGTTCGCTAACTGTCCACTACCGTATATCGTACCTCCGGTGGCTACTAGAGTCCCGGAATATGTCCACGCCCCAAATCTCAAGTCCCATATTAATGGTGGACTTAGCCTCTAGAGTTGTGTCTTTTGTGTATACTAGGTGTGTGGATGACTTACTACTTTCATCACCTTATTCTTCTCCTTATATTCTCTCTACATAGGAGTTACAAGCTAAGGGAGATAAAAGGTGTGTTTAATCACATACTAAATGTGATTAATTAACCCATTAAAAGAGTAATTCAATTCATGTTTAATATGTATTGAATAATAACATTCACCTTAATGTGGCCGTTACAAACATAAAATTCAATACTCCCACTCGGCCACACAACCGAGTGAACAATACTCCCACTTGGCCGTTTAACCAAGGGATTACAACACTTAATCACAAAATCAAAGTAATTTTTCATATTATCACGAAGATAGAGAAAACATAATGACTTGAATACACAACCACGTTCATCATAACACAATACTTTATAACAATCTCTAATGCTTCATACGAGAAATGGGGTGTACGACCAAACGTAGCAAAGTAATGTTATATTAAGTTACCATCAAAACTAACATAACACTTTCACATCATCAATACCCCAAATCATTCAAAAAACATCACCGTTAGCATACACAATCCCCATATGCTATCATAATTATTTAGTTATATACACAATATAACCCCTGGCCAGGAAATTATGGTGAAGTTGAACTGATCATTCCTTAGACAATAATAATAATCCGTCTCAATTTAACTGCTTTCCTAACATGATCCATTGAACCTTAATCATTTAGGTCCTTAGAATTCATATTAAAGTAGCAACATCAAGTATTGACTTCATATCATAGCTCCAAGTCAAAGAGCACTGAACCAAAAGTGGACAACACAGTCCGAAGGATCACACAGTGACAAAGTAGGGAATAATCTGTTACTCCTAACGGTCGATTTATCAACACACATAGTATGACATATGTGTCACAACATAGCTCCCACTACGATGGGCATATCACGCTTCCATGTCGTGCGAATCTTAAGTCTAGATACTACTCAAATATCTAACCCAAGCCACTAGATTGATATACTAAATATCCAACCTGACACTTGTGATTCGGTTCAAAGCTTTAGTACGAAAATAGGGTGTCTTTTCGTACTTCGACTACAAAAGTCTCATCTTAGACTTACTAAGGCGACTGTATTATGAGTCAACATCTTTTCCATACAACTAATGTACAAAGATAATCTACAACACACACTAAGTGTTAACGTGACTCAGTCTCATCTTGCCCACTACTCAAGTGTCAAGGCGATTTACCTGTGTGACTAGGCAATCTAAAAGCTTGGTGATATCTTATGTGCCGCATGATACAACAAATGCATATGAACATTTCTAAAAGAAACAAAATCCTCATCCTAAAATGTTCATCATCAAACACATCCACAACTCAACAAGATTAAAATTTAAGTTGACTCTTTTGCACAATTAGTTCAACAAATAAACTAATTAAGAACACGTCTAAAAACGTCAACAATCTTGTTAGTTAATCTTACTTGATGACAACTCTTAGTTCCACACAAGAACTAATCTACTCTTACCACAAAGGCAAAGTAAAAATTACTTGATTACATATCATTGTGCATGTAGTGGATTGATTAAATAACAAATTACTTATTAATCACAAAATTGACGTTCAACCATGTACTAAACAAGGTACACATCAAAATACCAACTACAATATAACTAGAAACAATACTCTAATCGTTTCTTGCACTTGATTATAGGTTTCGACATAAGCACAATGTTATTTTTCTTCTAAATACCAATATATCACCAAATAACAAAGAGATACAATTTTTCTCCTATGTAATTTTGACATAACCACATCAATTCCATCATTTCAACTAAATCATCACACAAATAATTTATGAAACTTGAAATAAATATGGAAGATCGCTAACACATGGACAATCTTAAGAGATACAAAATTTATCATCTTAATCATTTGAGAAAAACTCAACTGATTGATCCATGTATAATTTTTCTCGAGAAACATGATTCGAGAAAATATTCTTTACATCCATTTGAAAACAAAATCTAAATAGATGACCAAAATTAGAAGAAAAAAACGGACAAATC
>JAIUZE010005928.1:0-15955 GCA_022085475.1 Heliosperma pusillum
GGAATTGCTCTAAATGTTTCGCTTTTATATAATGAAGATTAGTATATGACTAGTTTTAAACCCGTGTAAAAAATACACGGGTCGTAATATCAATCACTATCATTGGTTACGGAATCATATAAATTTGCGTAATAAAATTTGCAAGGCCGTGACAATATAAATAATCATAATTGCATATCCGACGTACATATAAATTTATTTACTAATCACTAACATACGATGAAAATTATCCTACAAATGTATAAGTTATATAAAACTTTACAAATACTCAAAAATTTCTTTGTAAACTACGTTCGTTGTAGTATTGGATGTACGCTTGTTATTGTCGCAAATCAATAGCTTCAAACCTTGTTTGCTTGTGACCCTGGAGATTAATGTATACATTTTGTATATAAATAAATTATAAATTAATAAATTAATTGCTAATGTTGTTGACTGATCAAACATTAGTTGATAATTATCTTTTTTTTATCTCTAAGAGTTATGATTAATGTATACATTTTGTATATAAATAAATTATAAATTAATAAATTAATTGCTAATGTTGTCGGCTGATAAAACATTTGTGCACTTGTGCTGCTTCCAGAACATACGATTCTCGTAATGTCGTAATTTTCAATTTTTTTCATCGAGAATGAGCACTTTTTATAAATTAGGATTATCATTTTTTTCTTGCCCCTTTTCTGATTATATATATCCCTCGTTTAATTTGTTAAGCATGGTGTATGTATGGAGAATGAGCAATTTTTTTCTTGTATTGCCTTTTTACAGTTATAATCATCCAGCAATTTATAGTTCCGTCTCATCAAGCAATTTATAGTTCCGTCTGAGAAATTTTTTAAGTTGCAAGAGTATTGTAATTTTAATGGCAAATTACACAAAAATAATCCAACGTTTAGACAATCTTCCAAAAATAATCCCACTTCGGCTCTTTTACAAAATAAATCCCAAGTTTTGGTTTGGGTTACAAATTTGGTCTCATCTATCCCAATCCTAATTTCAGTTATTAGCTTTGGCAATAATAAATCTGTCCAAAAAAAAAAAGTGGACATTTTTATGATGAAACATGAAATTTCCCTTTGCCTATATTTCAACCTGACAACTACAAAAGACAAATTACTTCACCAATTCAAATGTGAAAATATTAGCATGCTATGAATTAAGAATAAGAGTAGGAGGATAACAAATCTTTACATTTTTCGTCCAAATGCCCAAACATTGCATTCACTTATTTCAAACCATACAACCAAAGGTATTCCATCAATTATTAATCCTACCATTTTTAGAGCAAAAATTAAAATTCTTCAACTTATCCTTTATCGAGAAAAAAATGTCGGATGGGAGGAGGATGGTGTAGTGATGGATTCTCGACTAGCTTGCACAGAGATGTTCACAGAAGAAAGATTGAGAGGTCCTCCTTGTGCAGATGTCTGCAAAATGACAGCAAAACAATAGAAGTTCAGATGTCTTCAAATCCATCCCCGGTTTAGCATAGTACACATTTTCAATACTTCTGTAATCGCCACATTTCTTAGCCAACTCAACCAGCCCAAAAGTACTTATCAAATTAGGATATGTAGAAAATTCTCGTAATTGTCCACCCAAATACTCCAAATTAGGCTCACTTCTAAATTGACCTCCATGAAAAAACTTTAGCACCACATAATCATTCATTATTCCCTATTACCAGGAAAAAGTTATTTTTAGTAATTATAATAAGACAATTACACAATGTCTAGTTTCAATATTGAAACAACAATCAGAATTACCCGCGCGGTTTATAATTTTAATATTGAGACAATTATAACAAACACAAAATTTCTGGGTAAACATAAGAACATTAACAAATTGAATAAAATACCTGGAAAGTTGTCTTCTTATAGCAAAAATGCAATATGATTGATACAATTAGGGGAAAAGAGGTGAGTGATAGGAATGGGTGATGGTCTAGTTCAATAGAATGAGTGTATAGTAATAATGTGGAGCCGAGAATTTTTATTTTTTTTAAATAGAATAAGTTGGTATGGAATTAGCTTTGTAAAGTAACCTAGTAAATATAGTTAGGTTCGTAAAAACCGGACTATTATCGTAACCCAAACTAAAACGTGGGATTATTTTTTTATAAGAAATAAGGTGGAATCATTTTCGAAAGATTGTTTAAACGTTGGATTATTTTTGTGTAATTTGCCAATTTTAATTATTAATTATTAATTGTTTGAAATTGAAATTATTTTTTTTAGTTGCAAGAGTATTGTAATTTTAATTTTTGGACTTTGTTTTCCATGAAATTATTAGTTTATAATATTTTTTTTAATCATGGAATATGAAAAAAATTATGGAATTGTGTATGAAAATAAAATATGTAAACAAAGTTTGTAAATACGTAAACATAGTCTAAATAAATCAGAAGAGCAGAGAGGGTAATTAATGTTTTAGTTTTGATGTGGGGTTCACTATTACTGAATTCCTGCAGCCAATAGGAAGACTCTAAATGTTTGTGGATTAGTATATAGTAGATTGCATTATGCATAACACACAAATCTCAATTTTTATATAAATAATACTGTATTATTTGCATCCACAAAACCACCATCAGTGTTAGCACTTACCAATTTAGTACCAATAAAGTCCATTACTATTAAATTTTTTTTTTAAAAATTATAATAATAAAACTTCAAACAAACAACAAAATGCGTAAGCTTAAGAAAACAAAAAAAAACATTTTGGAAAAAGCCCTTTTAACTTTTAGTTTATTCCGAAGTTTATGAAATATATATCAATATTTTGACGAAAGTTATATTAAATATTTTCAAATAAACTTTAAAAGTAAGGAATATAAATAAAAATTATAAATTGTAACATGGTTTTAAATAGGGGTGAGCAAAACCGGGTACCTGATACGATTTTAAAAACCGTATCGGGTACCCGATTTTTCTAAGGCCAAAAGTTAATACCTGGATACGACCCGGTTTAACCGGGTACCCGGTTTACGGTTTCCGTATACCCGGTTAAACCGGGTACCCGAAAATCGTATACCCGGATCCGGTTTAATTAATAATGGTTACAATTCAAAATTTGATTTCACAAAATTAGTAACGCTCATTATTAGGATGTTTATATAATCTATTAGGCTCATTATTATGAAACAGAACTGCTTGCAAAGTTAGTTTTAAGATGCCAAAATGCAAACTTTTATCGCTTCTTATAAAACTTTGACACCCACAAAGTAGTTACATAGATTGCAATGTCCACATCCAAAGATTGACTCACAAAGTTTCACACACATAGTCCATATCAAACCCAAAGTTTCACATACAACTTCTTTTTTGTTATTTTTAATTAAACCGTGTCAAAACCGTATACCCGGTTTTGATTTTCCCCGACCCGACCCGATACGGTTTTTAAAAAACCGTATCGTATACCCGGAAATTCGTATCGTGTACCCGAAAATCCGTGTAATTAAAACCGTATATCGTATCGTATTCGTATATTAAAACCGTATCGTATATTTTTGCTCAGCCTAGTTTTAAGTGAATTAGACCATGATTTTTGTCGTTCCCAAAATGTAAAATCTTTGGTAGTTGGTACTAGGGCTGAGCAAAAAATCCGATTATCCGAACCGATCCGATATCCGATCTGTATCCGATCCGAAAAAGTGGATATCCGATCCGAAAAATACATTCGGATCGGATATCCGATCCGAAACTTTCGGATACGGATCGGATATCGGATATCAGTTTAAGAATTTTCGGATATCCGTATCCGATCCGAGAATTTTACAAATATGTATTTTTTGAAAAATTCAGAACTTTGGGCTTGCTTAGCCCATTACATTTACATCATATATGGAGTATAATACAATTTTGTCAATTAAACCTAAAGTTTAATCTTTCCAGCCGTTCATTTGTCCACTTACCTCAACCTTAATTTTCATTCACTCTCACCAACTTCACATTGGTACCTATCTTCATCTTCCACCATTTTATTTTTACCATTTTCAGATTTTCTTATCTTCAATTTGCTATTCACTTTATCTCAAGCCTCTACATATCACCCTTTTTATGAGTAAGTCATGAATAGATGCACATACTGCACATACCGCAAGATCTCTTCTTCACTTTAGTTCTCATCATCAACCTTCAAGGTCTAGTTTCTAACCTTTTTAATTTGCTAGCTCTCACAAAAGGGGATAAATTTAACCCAAAATCTCTCTGATTTTTTCATATATAACCAAATTCCAACTCCCCTTATACCCATGAAATCAAAAGGGACAATAGTTCAAGAACTAAAGACTATGACAACATGAATAAAGCATATCTGATAGTGTGAAATTAATTGTGGTACTTTGAAATTTGAATGCAGTATATTATATTATATTGTATCTGTAAAAAAAGAGGGACACGATGACATGGCTATTTTATTTTTATTTTTTGAAAAATAAGCAATTTTTTCAAAATGGGTCGGATAGCAGATATTTGGATATCCTATCCGAAAATTTCGGATATTAAATTTCGGATATCCGAATGATTCGGATCGGATATCGGATAGTGAAAAACTGGAAAATTGGATACGGATATCCGATCCGAAAGTCGGTTCGGATCGGATATCCGATCCGTGCTCTGCCCTAGTTGGTACTCAATCCAAAAATGTTCTTAAACTCGAAAAATGTGCATAAATTTGAAGTATTTAAATCGAAATTACTTCAAATTTAGGCACCCAAATTAAATTTTAGCTAAATCTTGGATCCCTATTCAATTTTATTTTTTTGAAAATAAAAAAGAATAATCCTAAATCTCATGGCAATCAAATTATTAATACGAGTATATTATTCAGTATCTATAGATAATAGATGTCCTTAACTCCATAGAAAATGTTTCTCATTTCGCAACTAGATAGACGACATAATGGACGAGGTTGGGATCTTGACTATAGCCGTCATAAAAAAAATGTTTAGCTAGTGGTATTAGTCAATATGTGCACATCTCAATATAGCAATTAAAAAACATTTAAAGAATAACCACCAAAAATACTAATGTACTACGACTGCCGTTTGGCCCTGTTCTTTTCGGCTGAAACGGGCTTAAATGAGCTTAACTGAATTAATTGGAGGTGAGTTGAAGTGGACAAAACTAAATGGAGTCGCGTTGAAGTGAATATAGATGAATTAAGACTTAATGTTGAGAAGAGATGAGTTGTACTGGTTAAAGCTATCCTGAACTATGTTGAATAGAGTCGAACTGAAATAAAACGAGCTGGAATTAAGTCTAGAAAGAACAGGGCCTTTCTCTCCCTCAAACCCATCCCTTCGTCTTACGAGCCTCATCTATATAACATCCAGATAATTGTTGGGAATATAAATTAATGAGTATTAACGAACTGTGACATCTCTTTATGAAAAATATCAAACTATCTGCTATTGGCGGAGTTTTTTTTTCTTTTTGGTGATCATGATCGGTGTCGCCGTCTGTTGGAAAGATAATGAAGGAGTTATGTCCACTGTCCTATACGAATTAAACCGCATAAATCTATGTAGTCGATATGCCTTACTAGAGGCCAATGTCGGTTTGATACGTAAACGGTTTACGTGTCTGATAGTCATAAGTGGGCCTATTACGGCGCACACAAAAGGTACGGAATTAGTATAATTATAAGTCGGTCTTATAATAATATAATAAGGCCCTAATAGTGATTAGACCCAGCTGCGCTAAGAATAGGCTTAGTAAAACAGATATTAGTGTATCTCATCCCCTTATATTAAAAGAACTAGCTTAGACCCGTGCAGAGTTGCACGGATATACATAGTACAATATAAATAGTAGACGTGTAATATATACTTTGTATTAGTTATCATACAACGGAACAATGTTGTTGTCAATTTGTTGAAGTAGTTCTGCAACAGGGCGTTATTTATTCACAATTAAAGTAGTAATTATCCGTCCATTGTCGAGCAGAGTTATAAAGTCCCGACGCGGACAACTTTTGAACGTGATTCTTAGCATTATTAACCCAAAATTGCAGCATCCACCTACAAAAGATCAATATCAATAGGCTAGAAATTACATCATTGACCTACCAAAAAATCTATCCTAGTTAAATTACAAAAATAAAATATATAGTCGTAAGCCTAAACACTCCATATATGATATATATCAAACAACGAAAACTGGAAAAGGGAAAAAAATTCGTAGTAACTTGCCCATATAAGTCATTGATGTTCATGTATGTAACGGTTAAATAATTTATAAATACCTAAAAAAGAGATTTTTTTTTAGTAAAAGATAAACAACTTGAGTTCAAGATTAATAAAGTAGAGAGAAATTGCACCTATCGAAAGTACATAAGGCTCTCATAGTCTCATGTAATATGCATGTAATAGGAAAGCTTCCTGTCGTTCCTAGTAAAGTTTTCGCTAGCTCTTAATGGAGGTTCTTATCCCGCCCCATGATGTATTATCGAAAGCTTCTTGATACATCTAGAATTGTAAGTATGCTAAAATCGTAAACGGACATCGCAAAAACCCATATCTTACACATGGTAGATGATAACCCAAAAGAATAATCCATAAGGCCATAAGAACTAACGGTGAGAGCAATTGAAGGGTTGTGAACATGGAGAAAATATGGATACAATGAATACAAAATGTACAAAACCCCTCCTTTTCAAAATTTTTTTTATAGGAAACAGAAATACCTAGGAATTAATCAAAGTAAAATTATGAAAAAAAGAAAATTGAGTTTGTGAAAATTATCATTTATTTTGTAATTTGTATGGAGACTATGGAATATCAGAAAGGAAATTGTGTTAAAGTATGAATTGAAATTCAATGAGGGAGGAAGTAAAGAAAAGATTGCGTTAATAACAAAAGATCACATCCCTTAGTTAAGGTTAAGAAGATAGCAGAATAATCCGTATTGCTTTTTTTGTTTTGTTTCCTGTTTTAGTCGATAGATTAAGTTGGGCGGGAAAATATTTAATATGAGCAGAACACGTGTACAGTGGTTCTTCTTTTATAGTTATTATATTGATAAGTTTATCCAATAATTTTCTATCCAAAATGCAAACACTAAATAAGGAAACAAAATAAATACTTATCTCATTAAGATATAATATTTTCATTAAATTATAAACTTTCATTAAGCTAAAAATTATACTTCGTATAAAACAAAATTATAAACTGTTATTACTAGTTTAATAACCAAAAAAATAGTTAAACTAATTTGTGAAATTTATAAAATACTACAATTTGATTCATGGTAAAAAAAAAACTTGTATATATATTAAAATATCATAACGATATCATTAGTTGTTTGATTAGTTTTGTATGTTCAATGATTTTTCTCAAATTAAAATGTAATTAAGAATAAGAAATCTAAAAAATTAATAATTTTTCATTTAAAATTTAATATGGAAAGTAACCTTATATATTTCGTGCATTGCACGAGATCTATACTAGTATTATAAGAATGGGTTTGTGAAAAAAAAACCCCATTATTCAATTCTATTCAGTTTAGTCTGACATAGAGTGAGAAATACACATAGAGAAAATGAGTTATCTCAACTTGTCTTTCTTTCCTTTAGGTACTAGCATACATGTAACACCCGGAAATGTAGCCTATTTTTCTAGTAAAAATATTTTACAGATACTTTTCAGCGAATTTTAGTTTTAATCGTAAATTTAATTTTCCGAGTCGAATTTAGAATTTCCGAGTTCGTATTTGGAATTTCCGCGAGATTTCAAGTGAATCCCGTCTTAAGCCGTCTTTGACTTTTTCTTGACTTTTGAGCCGTCTTTGACTTTCGTTGCCTTTTCCACTTACTCACCCTACATATACTCCCTCATAACCCTAACTCCCTCACAACTCAATCTTTTTCTTCCTCACCATAAACACCAAAACCTAGCCTCCATATTCTTCCAAGTTTAGAATCGTCACTACTCATTCATTTCTCGCTCAAATTCACGTAAGTTCGTCTTATTCTTCCCCTCTTATCTTCCTCTATCCGTATTGGTAATAAAATTACCGTCTTTCTTGCTTTTCAATTTATCCGTCTTTCTCAAAGGTGAATTATATTCATCTTTTGTCGTCTTTGTTTTGGTGGAGACTTTCTAGACCCCGACAAAGATTACTATCTAGTGGAAAAGGTAACGGTGAAGGGTTACTCGATATCATTTACGTGTTTTAATGTGTTTTCCATGTTAGAAATCGTATTTAGAATATGATTAGTAATCTTAGGAATCGTGTTGTTGATGATGGTTGTTGTTAGTTGATAATTGATATGAGAATTGATGAATTGTGATGATAGATGATATTTGTGTTATGCCTTAATGAAATTGTGGAGATTGTGTGACTCGTACCTGTCCGAATAGGACGCAGGCTGCGTCGTGGTGACGCAGGCTGCGTCGTGGTGACGCAGGCTGCGTCACTCGCTGCCGACAGAAATTTTCCTACACTGACCTCTTTTCGTAAAATGATTATATCTCCTTCGTTACTTGCTTGTTTTGGGCGTGTGACATCCCGTTGGAACCGTAAGAGGATAAGCTATCACCTCCATTTGGAATTTCTGCATTTGCATGTCTAGAACTCTAGTTATGACCGTTTGAAGTGGACCATTATTTTCGTTGGTTTCCAAACAACGTTGTTTTGGAGAGGTATCTATGTTTTTTATTCATTATGCTTCATAAACTTGTTCTAATCTTATTTATCATGTATTGACTCATGTTTATCATATTTAAACTTATATGATTCCCTATTCTCATGTTTTGTGACGGTTTTTGGTATGTTCCCACTTTGAGTCGGTTTTTACAAATGATACGGTTTGAGCACTATTTTGTCTTGTGCTTTGTACTTCATTCCCTTGCTCCTCCACGTTCGTAAAGGCTGGGAATGTCGGAACGAGGAGGTATCCTACTTGCTTCCATGCATTGTGTTACGTTAGTGGGAATACGACGGACGTTGTGGGAGTTGAAACGCTATGCGTTGATCGACCCGGCCGTCAAAATGTTGTGTATGCGAGGTGGTGTTATTTGCATGTAGCGTACAGCTTGTTATGAGCTGTGCTCTGTTCCGCCTCTTTCGTGATTGATCTACCGGAATGTGGGGGTAATCGGGTCTATGATTGACCGAGTATGGATGCGAAGACGTGGATCGCATGGCGAATCGGAAATGTGATTCTCGAGAGTCTGGCCAGGTTTAGACTAGGACCGGATATTTATATTGTCGTGCTACCAGGAGGAAATTAGTCTACATATACGAAATGTAGCATCGTGTATGCGTTCAGGGAAATGTTATATCTCGTGGATGCCTTTTAATCATACTTGCCATGTACACGGTGCTAGTGCGTTTCATTTACCGTGAGAGATGTCGTCTTGGTGTCGTTGTCTTTGGATGCGTGATTTCATGATTCATTATTCATGGTCATTGAATGACTTGGCATCGTCAATGTATTGGTATGTTTGAATGGATGATAATATGATGGATTTATTGTGATCATCGCATGACTTGGCATGGTTTGTTTGTCAAGTCTCAATCTTATCAAACTTATACCGCTAACGGTGAGATGTAAGCCCTAGTGAGCGTATTCGGTTGACTAAGAGTGTCTTACACGAGTCTTTGTATAACATGATGGGATTTCGGATTGTATTATAGATGCTCTTATCATGATGTATTGGAATTGCCTATCTATTCTATCGTATCCAACATGATTCTATATATGCATGCTTCTACTTGGTATTGTCCTTCTATGTATGTTTGATGGATATGGCTGGAGAAACCGGATTTACTCCCCACGACTTTGTGGCATTCATGTTTTTCATGAATGAACAGGTTGCTTGCATGGATGGCTTTTTGCTTGACATTTTGGGTTCGGGTGTGAGCTAGCGGGCGTTGTCCATGGATTAAAACACCTCTAGACGATTTTAGCTTGTTTGCTAAACACTTTTACTTGTTAACTTTTTGGAGAGACCTCGTCTCTTGATGTAGTATAATTCGTACTTTAGTTTGTAATATTTGACATTCCTCGTATTTCTATCTTGCATGTAAAAAGTTTCAAAAACATCGTATTTTCCGCTATATAAATCACATGCTTGTTATGTTTTATTTCCGAATTCGCGAGGGTTGTCACAATACAAGGCGGAGCATAGTACCTGTATGGATACCGGTAGAGGTATCACACCTAAGGTGCTTTATTATTCGTCTGGGTTTCGTATTTGTACAAGCAAATACATACTTCTTATTATTATTCTGTTGCGCTAGAAGGTATGTAACGATTCATCTTATTTACTATGATGTTTTGTATAATACTTGCAATTGAATCCTGACTAAGAGGTATTCAAAACCTTTCAGATAACTCGACTGATTCTTATTTGACTTCGAGGCCTTGACAATGACAAGCTACCAACCATGAAATAAAATGGAAAGGAACTTAGAGTATAGTTAGAGATGAAAAATCTGAGTTGGGAAGCTTATGGCTATTGTGAAGTTGAGAAGGGGAGAGAAAGGGCAAAATACACTAATGCGTTGGGGTATTCTTGGTAGTTTACTTGCCAATACATTAGTCTTTATATTTTTAAATGTTTTTTCATTGTAAAAGTTAGTTCAAATTTGTTTAATTGGTTTTAAATTTAAGACTCTCTTCTCCCTTTAAATTCTCTCTCCAAAAAAAAAACCCCAAAAAATCTACACTTTTGTTCCACTACAACCATCATCCACCAATCTTCCCTCCCTCTCCTTAAATCCATTCACCGGAGGTGAGGCTATGCATTAGCCCATCTCCGGTGAACCCGCCACTCCCCTCACGATTAACACATTCTATGTTATGTCCCTTTGTTTCTCCGATATTTGACCCATTTGGCGTCCTATGATCGGAGTTCCTCCTTCACCCGACCCTTGTTGGTTTCTTTCATCGGTTGCTCTTAAGTGCTTCCGATCGCCGCTGGTTTCCGTACCTCTGTCGCTGACACAGCTCAAGGAGTCGTCGTCGGAGACTTTATATTGGAGGTGTCCCCCTTCCCCTCACCCCTTCCCCAACCTCTAATGGTAAGTCTGTTGGTTGAACATGGCGGTCTTTAGTGTCGGTCGTTTTGCGTTTTGTATAGGGTCAGTCCTCCCCTTGGCGATATTGCATGCTCTAGTCCGGTGTTCCCCTTCCCCCATCGATTGGTCCTTGCATGTTTGTTTTGGGGTCGTTTTCTCTTTGCTTGTCATTTTTGTGGTCTTGTGTGGCTTCCTTGGGTTTCGTGGGTCTTTCCGAGGTCGGGTAGTGGTTGGTCAGTCGGTTTTAGTCTGATTTGCACTCCGTTGTCTCTGTCTTGGGTGTGGATGGTGGAGTTGGAGGATCACCCGGTCTATTTCTGTCTTTTTGGTGGTTAGTTCTTTGTTTGTTGCGACAAGTTTTGGGTCATAATGGGTTAATTTGAGCTGGGTGTCGGTCTGGATTGTATGTTTGGGTTGGTTTGTGGTGTTGGGTGGATTGGATGTAGTGGTTCTCCAACATATTCAATGACGTTCCTTATCTTAATTTTAATTTTATTAGTACCAATAATTTCCCTATATTGGAGGCTCTCCGATGGGACTAGCTTTGTTATTCGTCTTTTGTTGTGGTATTTTCTATTTCAATCAAATAATTACTCCTTTGGGGAGATGTGTGGCTCGGATCCCATAAGTGTTGATGTTTACCTTCTATGGAACAAGAGCCTCTCAAAGGCGTTGTTGCTTATGACTATGACTTTGGTCAATGTGGGTTATACCTTGAATCCTTCTCTGAGGTATTTGGTTGGGAAATTGGTTGCGAGGACCCCTTCGTCTCATCTTATCAGATTGCTCGACTTCTTTTGTTGTTGGTCTTTGGACTTTAGGGATCGATCACCGGCCATGGTGTAGGAGAATCTTCTCCGCTGAAGGCAAGCTTGCTCGCTCGGCTCGCCCTTCCCCTTTCTTTTCTACGCACTTGTGGCGTAAGTGCACTTGGTTCGGTTCGTTTGACTATGGGAGTTGTTGTTATTGCTGATTTGATTTGGACGATGTTGCTCGCGGCTGATCTATCGTGTTTTACCACCATGTGGCTGACCCTAGTTATCTTTCTAGTCGTAAAGTGACACTAGTATTATTAGATGTATTGTTTGTTTTTATATTGTATGTCTATGGTAACTATGGCCCCAAAAGCCAAAACATAATGTAGTTACGTCTCTTTACCGCTGCAAAAAAAAATGTTAAATTGAGATGTGAACAAAACAAATAAAGAAAAGAAGTTAATTGCACCAAAATTGAAAGTTACGGGGTTAATTCGCTCATATTAATATCTAAGGGGTTCAATTGCGTATTGAAGTAAACCTTTGGGGTTAGTTTGCTACTTCCCCCGCCAAGGGGGTCTAAAACTTTCAAGAATAACTAGTTTTTATTCTCGTGAGCGCGTATGATGATAATTGTATAAGCTTACGCACAATCGTGATCTCATTACTTTAGAATACATTGACATCTGTGTAACATTGTATAATAATCTTTCAGTATCTAATTTTATTTAAATTTAATTATTGTTCATTTAAAGAATAAAAAGAGAGAAGGGTAGAATATAATGATTTTTCTTGGAGTAATACATAAGACAATGACCTAAACTATACATCTATTTCCAGATAAGGGATTAATCTTTCAGATTGTACAGTTAAGGACTTGAAAATTAACGCCGTTAAATCTTATGTGTAATGGTACTTGGGAACATTTGTGGTTTCACTTTGTGAATGACAAGTGGACAATAATCCCACTGGGTGATAAAATTATTCATAGAAAATATACCTATTATCGAAAGGACAAGAATTCACTAAGACACCCTAAAAAGGAATAGGACAACAATTGATCGGAACAGAGGGAGTATGTTTTAACATACGAGGTTTTGTAACGCGCCCTACCGGGTGCGATGCTTTAATTTGGCGAATTATTAAGCGGAACTAAGTTGGAATTATATAAACAGAGAGGCATGGTTCATCACACTCCCTTCTATTCTTGATAATTTTCCTTATTTTTCTTAACGCATTATTCAACATATCTTCCATATTTCCTTATTTTGTAAGTTTTGTGTGCTCTAAATTCACTACCTTATTTCTTCTGCAGAAAAAAAAGGGGAAAATGATAGTGAATATGAGGGAGTATATTTTTAAACAAGGGTCCAAATACAATACATAATTACGTATTACACAAACAGCGAAAAATGCCTTTAAACAGCATGTTTGTTGCATAATAAACGAAGAACAACAGTTAGAACAGACACTGCCAAACCAACTGTAGTTATTCTCTGCAAATTGACATAAACAAGGTAACACGATGAATACATGCTGTTTTGCACATGCCACACTTAAATTTTTGGATGATTTAGGAGTCCCTGCATATGCCGTTTTAAAGATACATGATTTAGCTTTCTTCTCTATTTTGAATCACTCAAAGCTAGTCCTCCAATCTTCAGACATGAGGCATTTGTTAAGAGGGGATGAGGGTGGGGCGTCAGGCTGACCTGAGCATTGTACTCTTCTGTAGGAACTGTCTTTTAACAACCATAAGTCAAGCTACAGACCTCAGATGGTGGTGATTCCAACTTCGTTGTATAGTTAAGACCTTAAACTTTCTAATGACTAAAGAATCAAAGGATTTGCACGAGTAGAATTTGAAATATGAAGCTTGAAAGTCAGGCCTGTAGAGTTGAAAGTCCAAGATGCTATTGTTTTTCCCCTATATTGCATTCACTTGGGATGTTTAATTGGACATTCCCATGGACTGTTGCATTAGCACAAAAATGAGACAATGCGACAAGTTTTGTTGTAAACTCCCTTTCTTCAAAAGAATTTGTCCTCAATATCTGCTGGATCAAAAAAAAGAGAATTGTTGCCAAGGGTTGTGTTTTCCTACTCATCAAAAGATCAAGTACAACTTCAAGAGATAGACTCTCATGGCCTCCTCCCGGATCATAGGCTAGAATGGTGAATGGTATGTGTTGCACAAATCCCAAATTCAGATTACATACCCAACCAAGTATTGCTTGTTTCTTCTGGATCAATAATGTGAGATTATTGTCATCCTCCCTAAACGTCAACTCTACCCTTGCTCTTCTTTTAGTATCATAAGCTTGTCTATAAAATGTGGATTGTGTTCCACCTGGATCAAGTGTACTCATAACAAGCTTTGTACTCAATTCCCTACCAAGTATCCGATATTTTCTTAAACTCCATATTAGACATTTCTAATATCATATTATAAATATCTTACTCTTTAAACTAAAAGGAACTTATGCATGCATAACAAAATAATACAAAAATAAGAAGAAACTATTTCCTCACATTGATTCGGACGATTTAGGGTACAAGAATAGAACACCTTCCTATACTTGTTCTTGAGCTCAAACTATAAGGATGATTTCCAAGTTCTTAGAATAATAACACTCCAATTAGTTGCACCAAGACAATCCCTAAATTACTACTAAAATACTACACTAGTATGATTGGTAGTATCCCTTAAAATATCACCGCTCTATTACTACTCTTAGTAATATTATTAGTAATCTATGAACATAAGTTGTTTGAGGCTTGTTAAGCTTATTATTTTAGAGTAAGAAGTGGAGAGGTTAAGAGATAAGTTAGTGTTTTAATCATATGAGATCAAGTGAGTATTAATAAGAGAAAACACTTCTCTTTTTCTACCCATGGAGTCGGCACCCTACAAGCATGGGTAAGGGTGAGTTGCTTTTGTTCTTAACAAGATATTAGGTAAGTATCTAGGCTTGATAGGTTATGATTATGTTTTAATTCTTTATTAGAACAATAATCAACACCTAAACACTACCCTATCTACCCCAAAACTGGTGCACCCATTAACAAGGGTATCCATTTTATTTTTGCAATTTGTCATTTGTCACATATGTGACATGTGACATGTAACATGTAATTTTGCTTATAAATGTGCATTTAACTAATTTAAATGCAATTTCATAACAAATAAATTAGACTTAACATTTTAAGTCACATTTTATAATTACATGTAAATAAAATGGGTCATCTCATATTTGGTTAAAATAATCTACAACAACTTGTAAGTATAATCAACCAATTTTGCTTATCTCAAAAGTTTCATAAACATAATGCATTCTTAGTAATATAACAATTAAATTACTAAAATGAATCTTATTTAATCATATTACAATAAGATATAATTCTTATTTACAATATAAACTTAGTTCAATTTAAGGGATTAATTAATCTGTATCGCTATACAATTAATTAATGTACATGATTAGGGGATTGTATTTTAGGTTTGACCTCAAGGGATCAACTGATCACCACCGTCATACGAGAGTAACGTCAAACTCAACTTAGCCAATCGTTTCTGATTTATGTTGACCAGTTGACTATAATATTCATCATCCCTGTGTATTCTTATTATTAAGATTTAATTATGTGATCGCACTATTTTTGAGGACACTCACTCCATCAATCTCCCACTTGTCCGAGACAAGTGTGCGTCACCAATTATCTTGTCCTATTACAATCTCCCACTCAATTCAAGGTGTCTTGCAGGTCGTACTTGCATTTGGTCATATCCAGGGTGGTTTCCTCGATCTGGAGAGTAACTGTCTGACCGGAATTATCTACCATAGATACCTTCCGAGCGTGACCACGCATTTTCAGCTTAATCCTCCTTGAGTGACCTTGAGATTTTAAAACAACCCTGAGAAGGGGTTGACAATTCCTATCGCACTATTCCCTTTGCACAGCCACATCTCATCATGACCCAGAAGATGCCCATTTGACCCCAGTTACAAAGGTCGTAGAGCATAAATCAAAGTCACTCTGAAACTGTGCCACCTTAGGCGAACATTCTTTAGTCAAAGAATTGACTCAAAAAGAATACTATAGTAGCTCTTGCCACGACCAAGCTACAAGAATTGCTAGAACTCCATAAGCGGCCACTTTCCGACAAAT
>JAIUZE010005929.1:0-27662 GCA_022085475.1 Heliosperma pusillum
ACCCCTCTAGAGCTTTGAAAACTAAGGAAAACTTCAAGTTCACCCAATTTAGAAAAATGCTTGAGGGACTTGAAGTGACCTTACCTTTCACCGATGTTATATTGAACATGCCCACTTACTCAAAATTTCTAAAAGACATCTTGACTCACAAGAGGACTTTGGGTACCCAAGATGTTATGATTATGGAGGCGGAGTGTAGTGCTCTCCTCATTAATCCTAACTCTTTTAAAATGCCAAAAAACTTGGGGACCCCGGAAGTTTCTCTATCCCTTGTGTTGTGGGGGGAGTCATGATTTCAAGGGCATTATGTGACAATGGTGCAAGTGTAGGTGTCATTCCCTTAACTATTGCTAAAAGAATTGGACTTGAAAGTTTAACCCACACTTCTATGACTCTACAATTAGCGGATAGGTCCGTTAAGCAACCTTTGGGTGTGCTTGAGGACGTACCCGTTAAAGTTGGCAAATTTTTGATCCTCACGGATTTCGTTGTCCTAGATATCCCGGAGGATAGCCACACTCCCATCATCCTTGGTAGACCCTTTTTGGCTACCGGAGGTGTCCTCATTGATGTGAGGGACGGGCGGCTAACCTTTAGGGTGGGAAACGAAACCCTTGAATTTAATCTTCCACATCTAGTGAAGGGACCACTGTTTCACAAAGCATGCTCGGTAGAAGTCATTGAAGAAGTGGTTGAGAAGGTGCATGAAGAGGAGAAGTATGAAGAAGAAGCTCTACAAGTGGCACTCCATGATGAGGAGATGGAAGATGACCACGAGGTAGATGATGAGCTAATGAAGAAGGTGGAGGGCCTTCTCCCTCCAAAGGTACAACTTAAGCCCTTACCTCCCTCACTTAAGTACTCTTTTTTAGGTGAGGGAGAAACTTATCCCGTTATCATTAATGCTAATTTAAGTGAAGGCCAAGAACTTGAACTTTTGAAAGTCTTGAAAACTCATAGGGGTTCACTTGGATATAGCATTGATGATATCAAAGGGTTAAGTCCTAATCTTTGCATGCATAGGATTGTCTTGGAGGAGGGTACCAAACCTAAGGTAGATGGGCTACGTAGGTTGAACCCTAAGATGGCAGAAGTGGTGAAAAATGAGGTGATGAAGTTGCTAGAGGCCGGGATAATTTACCAAATAACCGATAGCTCTTGGGTGAGTCCCGTCTATGTAGTGCCCAAGAAAGGAGGGGTAACTATGGTGGAACAAGAGGATGGGACTCTCTTAGCTTCTAGACCCGTGACCGGGTGGCGGATGTGCATTGACTATCGCAAATTAAATGCCGCCACCCTCAAAGACCACTACCCCATCCCCTTTATTGACCAAATGCTTGAAGGGTTAGCGGGGCATTCTTACTATTCATTTCTAGATGGTTATTCTGGGTTTTTCCAAATCCCCATACACCCGGAAGACCAAGAGAAAACCACATTCACTTGTCCCATAGGAGTTTATGCTTATAGGAGGATGCCCTTTGGGCTCTGTAATGCTCCGGGGACTTTCCAACGGTGTATGACGGCTATTTTTGCCGATTTTCTTGAGAAGAGTATGGAGGTCTTCATGGACGACTTTAGTGTCCATGGAGACTCATTTGATCTTGGGCTATTGAATTTGTCTCATGTTTTGCAAAGATGTGAGGAGCACAACCTCGTACTCAATTGGGAGAAGTGCCACTTTATGGTGGAGGAGGGGGTTGTGCTTGGTCACATCGTGTCTAAGAGAGGCATAGAAGTTGATATGGCTAAGGTTTCGGTAATAGAAAACTTGTCACCCCTACTAATGTGAAGGGAGTGAGAAACTTTCTAGGCCATGCGGGCTTTTACCGCCGTTTCATCAAAGATTTTTCTAAAATAGCCAAGCCTTTAACTTCTCTTCTTCTCAAAGACACACCATTTGTATTTGATGAATTTTGCTTGAGTGCTTTTTGTAGGTTGAAGGAGGCTCTTGTGACGGCTCCCATAACCCGATCACCGGATTGGAGCCTTCCCTTCGAAGTTATGTGCGACGCCTCCGATTATGCGGTCGGGGCGGTGCTTGGCCAAGTTGTGGACAAGAAGCACCATGTAATCTACTACACAAGCAAAACTCTTGATCAAGCCCAAGTCAACTACTCTACGACGGAAAAGGAGATGTTAGCTATTGTTCATGCCGTGGAAAAGTTCCGGCAATACTTTGTTGGTTCTAAGGTTGTGGTATACTCGGATCACTCCGCTTTGAGACAATTGTTAGTGAAAAAGGATGCAAAGCCAAGGCTCTTGAGGTGGGTTCTTTTACTTCAAGAGTTTGCCTTGGAAATTAAAGACAAGGCGGGGTCGGAGAATGTTGTTGCCGACCACCTATCTAGATTGACTACCGAAGATCATGGGTTGAAGGATGAGAGTGGCCCGATCAATGAGTGGTTGAGAGAAGATAGTTTGATTATGATAGGTGGTAAATCACCATGGTTTGCGGACTTGGCAAATTTGATTGTGAGCGGGTTTATTCCGGAAGAGTTGGATGCTAGAGCTAGAAGAAAGTTGAAGCATGACTCCAAACGCTATTTTTGGAATGACCCACATCTTTTTCGCAAGTGTGGTGATGGCATGTTTCGAAGATGTGTTCCTAGAGAAGAAGGCATGGAGATCGTCGATAGAATTCACAACTCGGCCTATGGGGGCCACCTTGGTACATCTCGCACCATTGCAAAGGTGTTACAAGGTGGTTTCTTTTGGCTATCTATGTTCAAGGATATCCACTACTTTGTCAAATCATGTGATCGATACCAAAGAACGGGGAATATAAGTCAAAGAAATGAGATGCCCCTTCAAAACATTCTTGAGATTGAGCTTTTTGATTGTTGGGGAGTTGATTTCATGGGACCATTCCCCAACTCTTGTGGGAATGAATACATTTTGGTAGCGGTGGACTATGTGTCCTAGTGGATTGAAGCCGTTGCCACCCCAACAAATGATGCTAAAGTTGTTATCAAGCTCTTCAAAACCACTATCTTTCCGAGATTTGGGACCCCAAGGGTGGTGATTAGCGACGGGGGTTCGCACTTTAGGAAGAGCACTTTCAAGATCTTGCTTTCTTCCCATGGTGTCACTCATAAGACCGCTCTTGCCTACCACCCTCAAACAAGTGGGCAAGTGGAGGTCTCAAACCGTCAAATAAAAGCCATCTTGGAGAAGACCACTAGCAAAGGTAGAAAGGATTGGTCTCAAAAGCTTCCGGATGTTCTATGGGCCCTTCGCACCGCTTTCAAAACTCCAGTCGGCACAACTCCCTACAAGCTTGTCTATGGCAAAGCTTGTCACTTGCCAATCGAGTTGGAGCACAAGGCATGGTGGGCCTTGAAAGAAATGAACTTTGACATTGATATGGCCGGAGAGCTACGTTTTCTCCAAATGAGTGAACTTGAAAAATTAAGACTTGATGCCTACGAGAGCTCAAAGATTTACAAGGAGCAAACAAAGAAATGGCATGATGCCAAATTGGTTGATAAAGATGTAAAAGTGGGTGACCAAGTCTTACTCTATAATTCTCGGGTCAAGTTGTTTCCGGGAAAGCTATGCTCGAGATGGTCGGGTCCTTTCAAAGTTATCGACATTTCACCACATGGAGCTTTTGAACTTTGGAGCAAAGAAGGTGGTAATTTCAAGGTCAATGGGCATCGAGTGAAAAGATATTTTGATGGAGATGAAAAAGGAACGGTGGAAGTACTCTTCCTTGGGGATCCACTTCCCGAGGAGGAATCTTGTTTGTAATCTCTTGTGAATTGATAGGTTTGGTGGAGTCCCTCAACAACCACCAATTTTTTGTATATAGCATGCATATTAGGAGTAGTTGTGAAGATTTGGTTTTGTGTACTCGGGTATTTCGTCTTTAGGAGGAAGATTTAGGTAGGTTGGAAACACTTGTAGTCGGGTTTGGATCAAAACCATCTCATTGGGACTATGTTGGTTGGGTAGATATTGTGGGTGACTTGGGTTTCTTTGGTAATATGTTGTGATTTTGAAGGCGAGTTGAAGAAGAGGAGAAGTGCTCCAGGCCGGTCGACCGGCAGCCGGGGTGCCGACCGGCCCAGAGCACTCCAGAAGGTGAATGTTGAAGACGGGGAATTGAAGAGCAGGTAATCCAGGCCGGGCGACCGGCGGCCGGTGTTCCGACCGGCGGCCGGTGTTCCGACCGGCCTGGAGCGCATTATACAAGAAGTTGAGTTTTGCATTTTTTTTGGCCTGTGTTCTAGGCCGGTCGACCGGCGGCCGGTCTTACACCGGCTTAGAGCACCGTATACTTGAAAATTTGAAAGTTTGAATTTTTGAGCTGCGTTCCAGGCCGGTCAACCGGCAGCCGGGGTGCCGACCGGCCTGCACTACCTGAACACGAGTAAAATCCAAAAAACCAAAAAAATCAAATTTTTGTACTGGGTTCCAGGCCGGTCGACCGGCGGCCGGTGCCTGGACCGGCCCAGAACTCACCCGAGAGCCTTATTTCACTCATGAGCCCTTATTTTTCTTTCATTCTTCTTGTTTTCTTCTCCATTCTTCTTCTTCCTTCCTTCAAACTTACAAATAATCCCCACAAAAACACCACAAACACTCACAAAAACTCACAAACATCACAACAACACTCCATCACTCCAACATTCAACCCACTAATTAACCCACTACATCACCCAAATTCATCCCACATCTCAAAAACCCCAATTTTCCCTCTTTCAATTGACTAATACGAAAATCTCCATGGCTCAACAACCACCTCGGAAAAGAACAAGGGCTCAGCTTGAGGCGGAGTTAGAAGCTAGACTTCAGCAAGTTACGGCGGGTATGGGTCCGGATGACGATTTTCCCGATATCGTCTTCGTCAGCGAAATCGCAAGAGGTAAATTTCAATGTTTAAAACGCAGAAGCCTTCCCCACTCCCGTTTTATTTGTCGGAATACTATGCGAAACCTCGGCCTTGATACGGTCACTCTTGAGCTTTTCAAAGGTTTGGGGATGGGGGAACTCTATGGTCAGCACTTCCGTACTTACCCCCGTCTTACTTGGGAGTTTTTAAGTTCATTTAGTCATGAGAAGGATAGGAATACGGGTATGGTCAAAATGGTATCTTTCCGCCTCTTGAATATCACTTTTAACATTCCCCTTGAGAAATTTTGTAAGGTTTTAGGGGTCAAATTTCATAAGTCATACAAAGTCCCCGAAAACTTTAATGTGAATGATGTGTGGACCGCTATATCGGGTTTTGAATTTGAGAAGGGGTCTAAGAGGCCGGCAAATGCTTGCCACAATGCCCCTATTAGGTTTTGGCACCGTTTTATGGGTTGGACGTTATTTGGGAGATAGGAGTGTCATAATTTTCGGGCTGATGAGCTCGCGATTTTGGCGGCTTACTTGTTCCAAAATCCGATTAGATTTGGAGTCAACATTGGTCACTATGTCGCTCTCCACTTTCAGAAAATTGCCAATGACCCATTTAGCCCGACCGGAATCCATTTAGGGGGAATTGTCACCAAGATTGCCCATGTCCTATGTAGAGATGCTCTAGATGAGCGTAATTTGAGGTGTTTAGGGGGATGCTCCTTGTTGACGGAGGATTACATTTCAAAGAAGCTTGAGTGGGTAGTAAAGAGAGTTGAGGACGGGAAGACATATTGGAGGATTCGAGGGGTAAATTCTATTCCCCTCCCTAATAGTGCGGCTATGAAAGTGGTTCCTGATAGCGCGCACTATCTTCTCCCCCTAGAGGAGGAGAACCCTCCACCACAACCTGAAGAAACCCCGGAAGATCCTTTAGCTCCAGTTACCGCATTTAGGCGAGATCCTACTGCCCCCGTCACTACATATAGGAGAGAGGAGCAGGGCCCCACTTCCACCACCTTGCCCTATATGAGCCCCTTCTATCATCAGCAGCAGTGGCGTCCTTGGCCCAATTCATCCCAACCCGACGCATCCACTTCCACCACTACCAGTTACCCACCTTTGGATCCCTTCTTGATCCAGTTCATGGCCGATATGACTTTGGCCTCCGAGGCAGCAGCTACGGAGAGAGAGGCAGCGGCTAGGGAGAGAGAGGCGGCAGCTAAGTGGCGAGAGGAGGAAGCTCGGGATAGAGCTCTTTTGTCGCAGAGGATGGACAGGATGTATTATGACTTGGCTCTTGGCCAATACCCTTCTTACGATAATTGGTGTAGGGAGGGGTATAGGGAGCCAGTTGGCCCACATCCGTCCTATTTTATGTGGCCAGAGGGCGGGTATGACCAGGGTTCTAGGGTGTTCGGAGATTTCAATGTTCAGCCAGACTATTATTCTTCTGCGCCGGGTTTTACTCAGCCGGTAGTTGATGAGGAGGAGGTGGACCCAGAGATTGCGGCTCAGAATGCCGAGTGGTTTGACAGGATGGGTCCACGGTTCGAGATTGTGGAGGGTGGCGGCTCTGGTTCGGGAGCCAGGGATGTAGATGCGTCTTTTGCTGAGGCCAGTCATGGCCAATTTGATACTACATCCTCTGATTTCACTGGATACTCTTGAGGCGGGAAACCCATGAGTATGATCCCTTTTAATCCAAATCTTCATCATATTTATATTTTCCCATGCATTTAGATAGTTGTATTATATCTTAGCTTAGTCATCCATTTAGTTGCATCCATTTAGGCTTGCATTAGAATTTAATTTTGTAACATATCGTCACATATTAGCCTTGCATCCATATAGCGTAGTTGCATTTTGTTTGGTGTCATTTTTAGACTTTCCCGTGGTTGGTACCCCCATGAGGGGCGTGCATTTATGCATTTTACCGCCACGACGAGACTCCGATATGGCACACTAGACTTTCCTGTGGGAGGTACCCCCATGAGGGGCTTGCATTTATGCACCTTACCACCGCAGCGAGACTCTAGATTAGCATATAGTGTAGTTTGCATTTACTTAGATCATGACATTGTATCATATCATTTTGCATTTAGTTTTAGGAATTTTATTTAGTTCATGCATTTACTTAGAGCTAACCCTCTTGTATATATTGTTCATATTGTGATTATTCATCAAAAATCAAAAACCCCAAAAACAAGTTTTTATTTTTCAAAATATTTAAAAACCCAAAAACATGTTATTTGCTTTGAATTCACCCCCACACCATGCAAATGCTAAGTGTGGGGAGGGAATTCCCGAAAAATTTGAAAAACCCAAAAAGATTGTTTTTTTTTCCTTTTCTTTTTTCTCTCCTTTCATATTTGAGTCACTTACTCGGGGACGAGTAAGACTTAAGTGTGGGGAGGATTTTAATTTTGTTTCTTTTGTATATATCGTTGATTTTTGAAAAAAATTGAAAAAAATGCCTAAAAATCGAAAAATTTGAAAAATTTGAAAATTTTCCAAAAAATATATGTTTAGATTAGTTTGTATATAGTTTATTTTGCATATATTGCCGTGTGTTTCTTTTTATCTCCATCCATAGGTGCGCCCCACATCATAAGAGGCACGAAAAAGGGAAAATGAAGACGCTTTGGTGAGATCTTTCCTATTTCTCTTCTCCCTTATCTCCTTTCCTTCTTACTTGAGGACGGGATGTGTTGATGACGATGGTGTGAATTTTGTTGATTGGCGTGTGTGCCACTTGTGTGCTGTTAGGAGATAGCATTAGCTTATGTGTCATATAGTCGGTTAGAGCATGTGCATTTAAGTTGTATATATGCTAGATTGCATCATGGCATATAGTTGCATTTAGAAAAATGTTTTAATAATTGTCTTTTTGGAAAACTTGTTGAATGTGCATAGTCCCTTTTTGCTACTTTTTTATTCATAAAGTGTTCATCTTAATCGTGGAATTTTAGACGCCCTGGGTTGTGCATTTTTAGTGAGTTTTAACCCGTCTACTAATGCCGAGTCACGAGTTTGCGCTTATTCCACCTCGACAACCTCGATTGATGTGAATATTCCGATGGTAGAAAGGATTCTTAGGTGACCGTTCTTGCTATGCAACCAACCATGATTCATTGTTCTTCCACTTTTGCTCAAAAAAAAAAAAAAAAAAAAAAAAAAAGGAAACAAATCAAACAAGCTGAAAATATTGAGTCAATTATCATCTTTTCTTGTTTTCGTCGAGGAAGTGCAAAACGGAACTTCTAGGGATTCTAGTGGGCCCATATCTAGGCCCCCTTTCGATGCCACTACGGTGGGGATACCCCTATTGTTGGTTCCGACCGCATGTCCTTGACGGAAACCGTGTGCTTTCATGCCAAAAATTGCAAACCAAAATGCAAATCAAAAAGAAAGAAAAAGAAAAAGAAAGCAAAGTGTGAAATGAAAAGTTTTGCAAGCACTTAGACTCAAATCTCAATTTCCTTTTATCCTTCTTGAATCATTTGCCTTTGAAGTTGCATAGTGAGACGGGACGACCCTTGTGTCTCATTTATTTGAGAAACGTGAATTCCATATGCTATTGTGCTTAATAACGTCACGAGGATTTCATTTCCATCTTCCATTTTATCGCTTTTGGCCAAGCAAATAGTAGACGGGGTTCGAAATTTTCTTTAGACTTGCACCGCTAGGAGGCGAATATTTTTCCATGCTTTATGATATTAGTGGCTTACAAGGATCATGCATTATTTAAACGTTTTTTTTTTTAGATATTTCCGTCACATGGATGAGGCATGTGATTTTTCTCTTGTTAGATGCATCTTTTTCTTACGTGTTTTTCATTTGGATGCGTCAAAATTTTGAGCAAGCCCCTACTTGCCTTGCAAGGAAGTACTCTACCTCATGAGTATCTTGTTGTGAGTTGAAGGGACGGAGGAGGCCCGTTAATTGCCTACTGTCGGATATTATTAATAGTTTAGGTTGTAGCCTTAGTATTAGTGTAGTATTGAATAAGGGTACTTATTGGTCACAAATTTTGTTTACTTACTCGGGGACGAGTAAGTCTTAAGTGTGGGGAATTTTGATAAGCATTTAATTAGTCACGTTTTTCCCTCATTTTCGTCCCCATTTTGGTCCGTTTACACGGATTTGCGTGCCCTTGATTGCATTCTGCTTCCCGTTTTCCCGTGCTATGATTATCGGTCTTAATTTGTAGGAATTAAGGCGGAAATGAAGAAATCGGAGCAATAGGGTCTTGCATGAGTCGGGATTCGAAGATGAGATGAAGAAGTGAAGAATTGAGTCATCAGGTGGCCCAGGCCGGTCCCCAGACCGGCGGCCGGCCCAGAACACTACTCCACTTAGAATGAAGAAAGAAAGAGTGGAGGAATTGGTCAGGTAGTCCCGGCCGGTCGACCGGCGGCCGGTCGACTACCCGGCCTGCGCATACAACAGAAGCATATGAGAGTGAAATGGTGCTCCAGGCCGGTGGGGGACCGGCGGCCGGTTGACCGGCCCTGACCCCCATTTTTCCATACTTAGTGAATTTTTGAGGATTTTGAAGACAAAGAGGCTGAAGTCAATGATGTGCCCCAGGCCGGTCTGAGGCCCGGCGGCCGGTCGACCGGCCAGGAACGCAACATCGCAAAATCCGCCTTCTCTTCTAATTTCTTTCTTAATTTTGGAGAGACCTATATATACCCTTCCCCTAATGTTTTGTAAGTTTTTTTTTACACTCCTTTTAGCACACAAAACCCTAGATAATTTGTAACCTAAATTAGTCCTAATTACTCTCCTAATCATTCCCTAATCAAGCTTAGTTTCTCATTTCAAGTTGTTAGATCTAGTCTTTCATTTCAGTTTTGGGGTTTGTATTGAAGACTTGGGTGAAGACATTCCCCCTATGCATCAATATAAGTTTTGTTTGGTATAAATTTCTCATCTTTTTGTTATTTATGTTATTTATTTCCATTTCTAGTTTATTGTTTATCATTTGATTGTTATAGTTATTCATCTCTTTAGCATTATGTTCATTTCACTATTCTTTCCCTCTACTTGTTTGATCCCCCTTAGAATGAGTGAGTAGATTCCCTTCTAGGGTTTAGGGGGAGCGTAAGGGAGGATTATGTGGGTTAATTAGTTGGGTAATTAGTAGATTCGTGGTAATCATTTGGGGTATTGCTCATATGCCCACCAAGTGTTTGATGAAATGGGTGAACGAAAGTTGCCCATTTTATCAAGCATGGTTTGATTTTCTCTTAAGCGACGGTGGTAGAGACGATTAGACTAAGTGTTTATATGGGTGATTTGAGACAAATGCGATGGCTTTGTTGATGATTATCGATTGTTGAGACATTAGCAATCGATTTGGCTCGAATTTGTTACCCATTTGCTAATTACCCGACTAACCCATTAATCCCCCTAAGGTGAACCCTTCACCTTAGTCTTTCCCTTAATTGTTTTCGTCTTTATTATTTAGCGATTACTTGTTTTTCCTAGTTTTTAGTTAACTTTCCAATCCGTCATATTTTAGGCTAGAATAGGATTCAATCGAACTAGTAGTTGACCCCACCATCCTCGTGGATTCGACCCCTTTATACTACTTTCATTGGGTTAATTTTGATGTTTTTTTTGACGACGAACCGGCCATCAAGATCTCAAAATTACATCAAGATCATGTTTCCATCATTACGAAAACATGATCAACTAAGGCCACACTAGGTAATACAAATTACAACCAATTGCAAAAATACGTAAATAAACCATTCAACAAATCATTCAACAAAATAAAATGCATCAACAATAAATTAATCATTCAAGACATAATTCCCTAATTATGTAGAGTAATTTATCCAAACCACCTATTTTAAATGATCAAAATTATGTGACAACTCCTTAATTGCTCACAATAATTCCAATCAAACATAATCCAATTTTAATTCATATTATCGTATAATATGAATTAATCTAACATTATTGTATACCGTTTTAAAATAATTGGGTATTCAATAATTGTGAACTTTTTCACAACAACAATCATACATTATCATTATAATGCATAAAAGGAAAAAAAATTCGGCCAAAATAAAAAAAACAGAAAAATCCGAATTTTTTTTTTTAGAACAGCAGCCACGGGCTGTTTTTTTTTTTTATTATTTAATTTGATGTTGCTAATATTTCAAGATCGGTACAATTGGTGTAGTGAAAATAGTTGTGAAGTAGGGATGTCGATCTCAGGGACGGTTGGTGTTCAAAATTGATCTAAAAGTCAACTTAAAGTCTCTTGCAAGTCACAAAGTGATTTGGGTTTGGGTTTGTTGGCTACACTAATCAACAACAATTAAAAACAATTACAAACAACAAAAGGAGTCTAAAGCTATAAAGGTTGGATTTTTATCAAATAAGAGGGAAGACTAGGGTGAGTGGGTTCATATGGGTAGTAAAGTCGAGTGCAAGGGCCGGGTCTAATAGTCGAAATATCATCTAGTCTAAGAAAGTGAATCGAGACTTCCGTTCTTACAATTCCTCCTCAAACCGACTCTAACTAGCTATCGCGTCACTAGATACGGCTTGCCAAAACTAGCGGTTCTACGAAAGACCACGACTTTCGATCTTATGGCATTCGAAACAAACGAAAGATTCATGCAAACTCAAGTAAGCATTTCATCAAACATGTTATAATAAGCATAGCATGGAGACTAGACAATAATCAACTATTAACCCCCAACAATAACACATTAAACCATACAAGGACCCATAATCCCCCACATTACCCTAGCAAGATTACTACTCACTCATACTTGAGGGAAATTCGATATTTACTAAAGATTGTAAGAGGAAATCAACAACAACATTAAACATTTCTAATTAACAATAAGTAGATAACAATAATCGAAATGAAAACTTAATTAAAAGCAAGATTAAGTAAAGAAATTATACCAACTTGGAGAAAGATTAGAACTTTGATATAAATACAAAGATTTCGTCACAAATCCTTGAATATAACCCAAGTTCATACACTAAACCAAGTTGAAATCACTAATTAACCTACTAATTTGCTTAATTAAGGAAGATTAATACAAGATTAAAACTAATTCTATTAAAGTTTCAGATCTAGGGTTTCGTGCCCTTTAATTACATAAGAGGGTCTATATATAGGTTTACAAAATAAAGGAAAGATGGGCATCGAGAAGCTTCATGGACTGACAAAGTCACGACCGTGAAATGGGTTTCACGGTCGTGAAAGACGTCTGACGACCGTGAAACTCCATTTCACGGTCGTGAAAGAGTTGGCAGAGCAAGGTCACGTTTCACTGATAAGTCACGACCGTGAAGTTCATTTCACGACCGTGACATAGGTTTCACGACCGTGAAATGGGGTTTCACGGTCGTGAGATCAATCCCACAATTTTCTTCCTTTTTGGCAAAGCATCTCACGACCGTGAGATGCATTTCACGACCGTGAGATGCTCGTCCTCCTTCTTCCTTCGCTTGACTTTGTTGTTTCCTTCTCGGTTCCGCTTGCCTTGACTCGGGAGGGCTTTGGCGCGTCGAGTAGGGCCCCCAAGGGTATGTGGGGCCCCCAAGGTGTGTCGTGGGTCCTCCGAATGATTCACCTTCTTCTTTGTTGATCAAAAATAGGTAGAAATCGCCCCAATTGACGGTTTACCTACAAATAAAGCACGATAAAAGCGAGAAATATGCTAGAAGAAGGTAAAACATGTAGAAACGCTCCTAGGGAGCGTTAAAGGCAAACAAAACGAGATGAAAAGGGGTGGAAATGTGGGGTGAAATGACACTATATCAACAATTATCAACATTTAATCATTATTAAACATTGATACAAACTAGATGATTCAATTTAAAATTTTAAAATGAATATCTAAATCATGATTAAATCGATTATCTTAATATTGACTAATCATAATTGATTTGAAATCATTAAAATTAATGAATCATGATGCAAAACAACAATTTAACATCATGTATACCGAAAATATATATCAAAACAAATGTTCATAAACATTCAAAATAATTTCCATTTACATTTTAATTTAATCCTTATTAAATTAAAACATCTACAAATTTATCATATTGTCATCTTAACAATTTAAAACAACAATATCAATAAATCAAAATGAAAACAAAAAAAAATACACGGCCAAAAAAAAAATTGCCGAATAAAAATTTGGACCGAAATAAAAAAAAAAGTTTACCATTCATGCAAAATCATATAAAATAATTTCGTAGCCTTGGCTCTGATACCACTTGTGGGAAATATCGGTATATTTCAACATGAAATTTAAGGATTATAACGAAATTATAATATATGAAATACGAGTCATAAACGAAATACATAAAGATTAGAAACCTTCGGTCCTAGCAATATGGCCTAAGAACAAATATCGAGATCGATATTCTCCTAATCGTTGCACCCGAGATGTTCTAAGAAAGGCCTTTTCTTGTGCTAGAATATAAACCCGGAGATCGATATTCTCCTAACTTGTTTTTGGGATTTTTGATTTTTTTGATGAATATTCACAATATGAACAATATATACAAGATGGTTAGTTATGCAAACGAACTAATCTATATGAAATGCATGAACTAAATAAAAATCCTAAAACTAAATGCAAAATGATAAAATACAAGTGCGTGATCTAAGTAAATGCAACTAAACTATATGCTAATCTAGAGTCCCGTTGTGGTGGTAAGGTGCATAAATGCAAGCCCCTCATGGGGGTACCTCCCACCAGAAAGTCTAGTGTGCCATATCGGAGTCTCATCGCGGCGCTAAAATGCATAAATGCACGCCCCTCATGGGGGTACCAACCACGGGAAAGTCTAAAAATGACACCTAACTACGTGATGCATGAACTAAGCTAAATGCAAGGTTGTTTGTCAATTTGGATTTTTCATGGGGAGCAAAATAATGGTGTCCGATGGGATGGACACCCGCCTCCAATGTTGCCGAGGCCAACCAATAAAACACACAAATTACAAGTTAGAGAAAACAAATTATACAAATCAAAGAGAGGAGAGGAGGAGACACACACTAGAGGGGAGGGGGAAGATGTTAAACAAGCCACCTAGACACCACTCCGACTCTTCCCATTATCAAACAAAAACAAAAAACCTCTCAAAAGGTCTCCATCACATCCTCATCCTCATCACCATCCTCATCATCATCCTCATCATCATCATCTCCACCACCACCACCACCACCTTCTTCCCTATTCCCTTGGTCGCCCCCGGTCTCCATGCCCCCTCCCCGGTTTCCTTGGTTGGGAAACAAAAAATTGGGTTGAGCCCAGCTTGGCATCAAACCGTTAGGGTCAATGTACCCTTGGTTGGCCAGCAAAAAGTAGTTAGGGTAGGAGGCATAATAGTTGTTGACCCGGTCTTCATGCATGTTCAGATGCATGTTCTGCATCAGACCGGTTAAGTAGTCGCCCTGGGGGAGATGGTCGGGTCGGGGTGAGTATACCCCTGGTAGTCAAAGGGGTAGGGGGGATGGTCACGTAACTGGGTGGAGGGTAGGGAAACTGCATATGCGGTAGGGGGAAGGGGAAACAGGCGCTGCTACCTGGGGTGCACTCTGACTCGGTCTAGAAATGGGTCGGGGTCGAGGCTGGGAAGACTCTCCCTCCTCCCTAGCCCCACTGGAAACGGCCCTACCACCTGCTGCCGTCACTGGCAACAGGTAGCTGGGTCGCCTCTCCATAGTGTTGTCCCTAGGGTAAAAGAGTGGGAGTCTATGACAAGGAAGGTAAAAAGGGGTTGCACCCTTAATCACCCAAAGAAAACCCTTATCCCGGTCAAGCCTAATCCAATTTGAGTAGATTAGGGAATTCTCGTCAAGAAGGGTCCCCCCCGTCAAAGCCACGTACCTCCCGTCGCTGTTAAAATTTGGGTCAAAGTGCTTGGCCAAAAAAGTAACCAAACCCCCCATGGTCACCGTCTGCCTACGGGCTATGCTGTTCCTACCCAACTTCCTCCACCTCCTATAGATTTCATTCATTAAGGGGAAGGTGAAGGCAACCCTATGTCCTTGCACATTTAAGTGCGACTCTAGAAGGGTCAAGTCTAGCTGGGTGAGGTAGTTCGGCTCTTGCCGCCCTAGGAAGGTGCCCGACACTAACCTATGCCAAAAGCGAGGCACAGGGTGGTGAATTAGGAGGGCCGAATTCCTACGGAAATCGACCAAAGTCCTACCGGTCAAAGCCATCCAAAGAGGGCTCAAATCGTAGCCCTTAGGCTCTACAGTATCCCTCCTAGGGGGAAAATCTAACCCCAGAATAGCAGCAAACTCAACCATTGGGACAACATGTGAGGTATTAGCAAGACGGAAGCTGAAACACGGTACTTTCGCAGCATTTACCAAGCTATTTAGACTACTTAGAAATTCTAGTGTGAGACTCCGGTAGGAGAGCTCATGCATGGAATAAAGAGTAGTCATACCTGAGACTGCGAAAAAATTTCGCAGGGCTTCCGTCAAGCCAAGACGACGTATTATGTCATGGCAAAGAAAAACAGTGGGTTCCATCTCTAACCCCTGAATGGCAGCGAAGGCTTGTCGTTGAGCCTCCGTCTCAAAGACGACTTCCGGAAAACCCGGAAGTTGCTCAATCTCTAAGTCTTCGTTAGCGTCCGGGTTGTTGGACCCGCTGCCTCTCCGTCTTTTTGGTGCTCTTGCCGCTGCTCCTTTCCCTTTTCCTTGTCCCACCATTGTTATCAAGCTTTTTCCCAAAAAAAAAAATTCTCAAAGGAAGCTTCTAAAACAATTAAAAATGCTAGAAAACCCTTCAATTAGCCCCTAAACAACTTTCTATTGGAGTAGAAAGCAAAAAAATAACCCAAAAAATAGATCTCAAATTTTCGGATTTTTAAAAAACCAAGGATGAAAATCGATTTTTTTTGGTTTTTTGGTGTTTATAAGGGAAAAAATGGTTCTCAAAGTGTTTTTGATTGAAGAAAGAAGCTTTTTGTGATAATTTGGGAGAAATTTGAGTGAGTTTGGTGAGGATTTGAGGGAGATTTTGATATTTTTGGAGAGATAAGGGTTATGTGAGATGTGTTTGTGTTTGTGAAATGAGAGGATGAGGAAAGAAAAGAAAGAAGATAAGGAAAGAAAAGAAGTCTCGGTCCAAGTCGTTTCACGACCGTGAAATGGCTCACGACCGTGAAGTGCCATTTCACGACCGTGAGACTCATGTCACGACCGTGACTTGTTCGAGATAGGCTACTGCAAAGTTTTTCACAGTTTCACGACCGTGAAGTGCCATTTCACGACCGTGAAACTGGGAACTCGTGATTTCCTTGCTTTTCTTGAACTTTCACGGGCGTGGAACCAATTTTACGAGTGTGACTCGTCTTTTTCGACCCTTTTTCTTCAAAATCTTCACCCTTAGCTCGATTTCTCGCTCCTTCTTTAGCATTCCGCTACGTTTCGTTCATTTCAACTTACAAAAATAATCACAAACACATTAAATCCCTCCCTCACACTCTCTTGGACAAAAATTACACTAAAAATGTACAAAATTAACTAAGTAACGGGAAATTGATTTAATTAACGATTCAATTAGCCAAACGAAATTCGACCTTATTATCGTCAATTTAATTAATTTCCATGCAAACTAAAATCTATCGAACACTAGTCAAGTGAGTTAGAATTATTTACAAATTTGTGATTCTTAGGGGACTTCACAAAACCCATTCTTGTTCAAAATTAATGAGGAGTAGTCGGCTTGAGGTACAAAGCCTCGACTGCTCCTACGAGAGAACCTTCCTTATAAAGCTTGATTCGTTGCCCGTTCACTTTGAATTTTTGGCCATCTTTGCTTGCCAACTCAAAATCCCCATATTTCCCTACCTCGGTGATCAAGAATGGTCCCGACCATCGGGATTTGAGCTTCCCGGGAAATAGCTTGTACCTTGAGTTGAATAGAAGGACCTTGTCTCCACATTGGAGATCCCTTTTGAGGATCTTCTTGTCATGAATGAGTTTGGTCTTTTCCTTGTAAGATTGGGCATTTTCATAAGATTTGAGCCGGAACTCCTCAAGCTCTTGTAGTTGGAGTAATCTCTTGTCACCGCTCAATTTTGCATCAAGATTTAGTTCTTTGATCGCCCAATATGCCTTGTATTCAAGCTCTATGGGCAAATGGCAAGACTTGCCATACACCAACTTATAAGGCGACATTCCAATAGGAGTTTTGAATGCCGTCCTATATGCCCATAATGTGTCATCGAGCTTTGAACTCCAATCTTTGCGGTGCTTCGAGACCACTTTTTCAAGGATAGATTTGATTTCTTTGTTGGAGATTTCGACTTGCCCACTCGTTTGGGGATGATACCCCAAACCGGTACGATGATGAACACCATATTTGAGAAGTAGTGAGTCAAGTCGTTTTTCATGAAAGTGCTTTCCTCCATCACTTATTAGAGCTCTAGGTACTCCAAACCGGGGAAAAATAATCTTCTTTAAGAAATTGATGACAACTTTGGCATCGTTGGTAGGGGAAGCCACCGCTTCCACCCATTTGGACACGTAGTCTACGGCCACAAGAATGTACCTATTCCCTCTTGAAGAAATAAAAGGGCCTTGATAATCTATTCCCCACACATCAAACACTTCCACCTCAAGAATCCCCCTTTGGGGCATCTCATTCCTCCAATAAATGTTGCCGGTGCGTTGACAAGCATCGCAACTTTGGACAAAGTGCTTGACATCATGGAACATAGAGGGCCAAAAGAACCCGGATTGAAGTATTTTAGCAACGGTCTTGCTTGCCCCATGGTGCCCTCCATAAGGAGAGGAGTGGCATCCTTTCATGATTTCTCATACTCCCATTGTGGAACACATCTTCTATACATCCCATCACCACACTCCTTAAACAACAAAGGATCATCCCAAAAGTATCTCTTAGCTTCAAATAAAAATCTTTTCTTTTGATTGTGGTTGATGCCCGGTGGAAGAACACCACCCACAATATAGTTGGCAAAATCCGCAAACCAAGGTGCTTGATTTTGGATTGTTTCATGAATTGCAAAGAGAAAATCATCCGGGAATGAATCGTTGATAGGCATGTCATCCTTACTTCCATCATTGCTTAGCCGGGACAAGTGGTCCGCCACCGCATTTTCCGCACCCTTCTTATCTCTTATCTCCAAATCGAATTCTTGTAAGAGAAGGATCCATCTAATGAGGCGGGGCTTAGCTTCTTTCTTGGCAAGTAGATATTTGAGTGCGGCATGGTCCGTATACACAATGACTTTGGAGCCAATCAAGTACGAACGGAACTTATCAAGAGCAAAAACAATGGCAAGAAGCTCTTTTTCCGTCGTTGCATAGTTGACTTGTGCCTCATCAAGGGTCTTGCTAGAATAGTAAATGGCATGCAAAGCTTTATCCTTCCGTTGGCCAAGAACCGCGCCAACGGCATAATCGCTTGCATCGCACATCACCTCAAATGGCAATTCCCAATCCGGGGATTGCATGACCGGAGCCGAAATAAGAGCTTCCTTGATCCTATCAAATGCCTCAACACACTCATTAGTAAAATGGAAAGGGGTATCCTTGAGGAGAAGTTGTGTAAGTGGTTTAGCAATTTTGGAGAAGTCCTTGATGAACCGGCGATAAAAGCCGGCATGACCAAGGAAACTTCTCACCCCTTTGAGATTTGAAGGTGGGGGTAATTGCTCAATCACTTCCACCTTTGCTCTATCAACTTGGATACCCTTTTCCGAAATAAGATGACCGAGAACCACCCCTTCATTAACCATGAAGTGGCACTTCTCCCAATTCAAAACAAGACTAACTTCTTCACATTTTTGCAACACCAAGGACAAATTATGCAAGCACAAATCAAAATCTTTCCCATATACACTAAAATCATCCATAAAAACTTCCATGATAGATTCAATGTAATCGGAAAAAATGCTCATCATGCATCGTTGAAATGTAGCCGGGGCATTGCAAAGACCGAAAGGCATTCTCCTATAGGCAAAAGTGCCATAAGGGCATGTGAATGTGGTCTTAGATTGGTCAATCGGGTCAATTGGGATTTGGAAGAATCCCGAATATCCATCTAAATAGCAAAAATACTTGTTTGAGGCAAGTCTCTCTAAGAGTTGGTCAATGAAGGGAAGGGGGAAATGATCCTTTCTTGTTGAGGCATTCAACCTCCTATAATCTATGCACATTCTCCACCCCGTCACTAACCTAGTTGGCACTAGTTCATCTTTATCATTCTTCACTACCGTGGTGCCACCTTTCTTTGGCACCACTTGCACGGGGCTAACCCAATCGGAGTAAGAGATTGGGTAGATGATCCCGGCATCTAGTAGCTTCATGACTTCACCTTTGACAACCTCTTGCAAGGTGGGGTTTAATCTTCTTTGGGGTTGCCTTCTTGGCTCATGGTCATCTTGCATATGAATTCTATGCATACACAATTCGGGGCTAACCCCCTTCAAATCATCCAAGCTATAGCCTATAGCTTTCTCATGTTTTCTCAACACACACAACAATGCATTCAATTGATCATCATCAAGGCTAGCATTTACAATTACCGGTTTGCACTTCGACTCATCAAGATAAGCATATATTAAGTTAGAAGGAAGGGGTTTAAGAGAAGGAGCTTGTACCTCTACCGCAATGTCTACCGCGCAAGAAGTTTGGATGATAGACTCAAGTCTTAAGAGTTGTTCTTCATCAAGCTCTTCTCCCTCCAAAGTTGCTTCAAGCAAGTCGAACTCAAACCCATGTAGCTCCTCCATGATATCCCTTGGCTCTAAAGTCAATATAGCCTCCAAAGGGTCCCTCATATAGAAGCTAGGTGTAACTTCTTCAACGAAGGCATCAATAATGTCAATGAAATAGCATGCTTCTCCAAGATTGGGGGCTTTCATGGCATTTTGCAAATTGAAAGTGATTTTCTCATCCCCCACTTCAAGAGTAAGCCTCCCTTGTTTCACATCAATTACCGCTCCGGCGGTGTGCAAGAAGGGCCTCCCGAGGATTATGGGGATTTGAGAATCCTCCGCCATATCAAGAACAATGAAGTCCACCGGGATGAAAAATTTCCCAATTCGAACCGGGACATCCTCCAACACACCCAAAGGTTGCTTTGTTGATCGGTCCGCCATTTGAAGTGTAATGTTTGTGCATTTAAGCTCTCCCATGCCAAGTTTTTCACATATGGAGTATGGCATCACACTCACACTAGCTCCCAAATCACACAAGGCCTTGTCAATGGTAATGTTGCCTATGGTGCATGGGATGGAGAAACTACCCGGATCCTTCAATTTTGGAGGGGTTGGGTTTTGTAGAAATGCACTACATTCACCGGTGAATGCCACGGTTTCGACTCCACTCAATGACTTCTTCCTTGTAAGAATGTCCTTCATAAATTTTGCATAGGCGGGGATTTGAGTGATGAGGTCGGTGAAAGGAATAGAGACCTCCAAGTTCTTTACAATTTCCATAAACTTGCCTAGTTGCTTATCAAGTTTTGTCTTGGCTTGTCTAGAAGGAAAAGGTAGCCTTATCACAATAGGCTCCTCAACCTTCTTGTTTGTTGTTATCACATCATCATTCTTCTCAACAACAACTTGCTCACTTGAAGAGCACTCTTCCTCCTTATCATCCAATTCAACAACCTCAATTTCAATTTGCCCATCATCTTTCACTTTGTCTCCCTCTCCATTATCATCTTCAATTGGCATTCTTGGCCCCTCATAACTCTTTCCACACCTCAAATGGATAGCATTGGCGGTTTCATTTCTAGGTGGGTTACCTTGAGGAGGTAATTGACCCTTTCCCCTAGAGGAACTCCCCGAGGCTATTTGAGTCACTTGAGTTTCAAGCATTTTATTGTGGGCAAGGATGTTATTGATGATAATATCTTTGGCTTGGTTATCTTTTTGCAATTGGAGAATCGCTTTGTGAATGTCCAAGTTTGGATCCCCAACTTGTGGTTGCATGGGAGGTTGATTTTGTGGTGGTGGGTTGTATTGATTTTGGTTGTATTGTGGTTGATTGTAGGAAGGTTGGTTTTGATTGTATTGTTGTCTTTGGAAATTTTGTTGATTGTTTCTCATGGGTGGGGCAACATATGGTTGTGGTTGAGGGTTTTGAACATTTTGGCTTTTGTATGAGAGATTTGGGTGGTTCTTTGTGTTCTCATTGTAGAAGTTGGAGTAAGGGGTTCCTTGCCTATAAGATTGAAAGGCATTTACTTGTTCCACGGATCCTCTACATTCTTGGGGATCATGACCAAATGTTCCACAACATTCACAAACCCCTTGAGGTAAGCTTGGTGCCATCACCATAGCATTCACTTGTTGCATAGGAGGTTGAGTTAATGAACTTTGAGCTTGTTGGAATAGAGCCGTTTGTTGGTCCATTTTGAGGTTCATTGCTTCCATATAAGAGCTAAGTTGAGCTCCAAAATCGGCTCCCATTTGGGTAACGGAGCTCACTTCATGTCTTCCCCTAGGAGTTTGCCTTGGCCTACTAAATTGTGAGTTATGGGCCGCCATCTCCTCTATTCTTGCCCAAGTTTGAGCATCATCTACTTCCGTGAACCTTCCATTTGATCCCATGTTCAAAATTCCTCTAGCATCTTCATAAAGTCCATTCCAAAATTGTTGTACTAAGAACCACTCACTCAAACCATGGTGAGGGCAAGAACGAATAATCTCCTTGAATCGGTCCCAAGCTTCATAGAGTGACTCTTCATCCCTTTGCTTGAACCCGGTTATCTTAGCTCTCAACATATTTGTCTTTTCCGGTGGATAGAACTTTTGATAAAAAGCTAGAGCTAGCTTCTTCCATGAGTCAATACCTAGAGCGACCTTGTCAAGACTCTTCAACCATCGTTTTGCCGCTCCAATAAGAGAGAAAGGAAACAAGACCCATCGGATTTGGTCTTGAGTCACTCCCGTTTGAGAAACGGCATCACAATAATCACAAAAAGTCTCCATGTGTAGATGAGGGTCTTCACTTGGCATACCTCCAAATTGGTTTCTCTCTACCAATTGGATAAAAGCGGTTTTAGCAATGAAATTTCCGGTGAGATTTTGTGGTACGGGGGTGGTGTTTGGAAGAGTATCCTCCGTGGGAATGGAGTGAGATGAGAATTTAGGCATTGTTAGAAGAGTGGGTGGTTGGATGTCTTGTGGGATGGTTGGTGGGATTCCAAAAGGATTCACAAATTCCGCAATCGGCACAATATCCTCCCAATTCTCTACACTTGGATGCTCAATATCTATCTCGTTACTTTCCCGAATTTCCCTTTCTTCAATTGAAGGTAAAAGCTCCTCCGTTGTGATAATCGGGTTTGAAGAAGAGCCTCTACTTGCGGTTTTGAAGACTTTGCGAAGTCTCCTAAAGGTCCTTTCGATCTCGGGATCGATTGGAGGTTGATTCTTTGGGGGAGCTCGCCTGGGCATACAAGAAAACTAAATGTAAACGGTGAGAATGCCTTGAGAAACTAGGTTTCTCAAGACAAGAGGCAAAAAACTAAAGCAAACTAAAAACAATCAAATTAAACATACACCGTCCCCGGCAACGGCGCCATTTTGGTGTAGTGAAAATAGTTGTGAAGTAGGGATGTCGATCTCAGGGACGGTTGGTGTTCAAAATTGATCTAAAAGTCTACTTAAAGTCTCTTGCAAGTCACAAAGTGATTTGGGTTTGGGTTTGTTGGCTACACTAATCAACAACAATTAAAAACAATTACAAACAACAAAAGGAGTCTAAAGCTATAAAGGTTGGATTTTTATCAAATAAGAGGGAAGACTAGGGTGAGTGGGTTCATATGGGTAGTAAAGTCGAGTGCAAGGGCCGGGTCTAATAGTCGAAATATCATCTAGTCTAAGAAAGTGAATCGAGGCTTCCGTTCTTACAATTCCTCCTCAAACCGACTCTAACTAGCTATCGCGTCACTAGATACGGCTTGCCAAAACTAGCGGTTCTACGAAAGACCACGACTTTCGATCTTATGGCATTCGAAACAAACGAAAGATTCATGCAAACTCAAGTAAGCATTTCATCAAACATGTTATAAGCATAGCATGGAGACTAGACAATAATCAACTATTAACCCCCAACAATAACACATTAAACCATACAAGGACCCATAATCCCCCACATTACCCTAGCAAGATTACTACTCACTCATACTTGAGGGAAATTCGATATTTACTAAAGATTGTAAGAGGAAATCAACAACAACATTAAACATTTCTAATTAACAATAAGTAGATAACAATAATCGAAATGAAAACTTAATTAAAGGCAAGATTAAGTAGAGAAATTATACCAACTTGGAGAAAGATTAGAACTTTGATATAAATACCAAGATTTCGTCACAAATCCTTGAATATAACCCAAGTTCATACACTAAACCAAGTTGAAATCACTAATTAACCGACTAATTTGCTTAATTAAGGAAGATTAATACAAGATTAAAACTAATTCTATTAAAGTTTCAGATCTAGGGTTTCGTGCCCTTTAATTACATAAGAGGGTCTATATATAGGTTTACAAAATGAAGGAAAGATGGGCCTCGAGAAGCTTCATGGACTGACAAAGTCACGACCGTGAAATGGGTTTCACGGTCGTGAAAGACGTCTCACGACCGTGAAACTCCATTTCACGGTCGTGAAGGAGTTGGCAGAGCAAGGTCACGTTTCACTGATAAGTCACGACCGTGAAGTTCATTTCACGACCGTGACATAGGTTTCACGACCGTGAAATGGGGTTTCACGGTCGTGAGATCAATCCCACGATTTTCTTCCTTTTTGGCAAAGCATCTCACGACCGTGAGATGCATTTCACGACCGTGAGATGCTCGTCCTCCTTCTTCCTTCGCTTGACTTTGTTGTTTCCTTCTCGGTTCCGCTTGCCTTGACTCGGGAGGGCTTTGGCGCGTCGAGTAGGGCCCCCAAGGGTATGTGGGGCCCCCAAGGTGTGCCGTGGGTCCTCCGAATGATTCACCTTCTTCTTTGTTGATCAAAAATAGGTAGAAATCGCCCCAATTGACGGTTTACCTACAAAAGCACGATAAAAGCGAGAAATATGCTAGAAGAAGGTAAAACATGTAGAAACGCTCCTAGGGAGCGTTAAAGGCAAACAAAACGAGATGAAAAGGGGTGGAAATGTGGGGTGAAATGACACTATATCAACAATTATCAACATTTAATCATTATTAAACATTGATACAAACTAGATGATTCAATTTAAAATTTTAAAATGAATATCTAAATCATGATTAAATCGATTATCTTAATATTGACTAATCATAATTGATTTGAAATCATTAAAATTAATGAATCATGATGCAAAACAACAATTTAACATCATGTATACCGAAAATATATATCAAAACAAATGTTCATAAACATTCAAAATAATTTCCATTTACATTTTAATTTAATCCTTATTAAATTAAAACATCTACAAATTTATCATATTGTCATCTTAACAATTTAAAACAACAATATCAATAAATCAAAATGAAAACAAAAAAAAATACACGGCCAAAAAAAAAATTGCCGAATAAAAATTTGGACCGAAATAAAAAAAAAAGTTTACCATTCATGCAAAATCATATAAAATAATTTCGTAGCCTTGGCTCTGATACCACTTGTGGGAAATATCGGTATATTTCAACATGAAATTTAAGGATTATAACGAAATTATAATATATGAAATACGAGTCATAAACGAAATACATAAAGATTAGAAACCTTCGGTCCTAGCAATATGGCCTAAGAACAAATATCGAGATCGATATTCTCCTAATCGTTGCACCCAAGATGTTCTGAGAAAGGCCTTTTCTTGTGCTAGAATGAACACCAATATTACGGATAATATTCTCTGAAAAGTTATTGTAATTGTCATGATGAGAAAGTAGAGAAGAAGAGTTTATATAAAACTCTCCTCATCTCCTATTTGGACCGTCCAACTAGTAGTAGAGTAGAGGGAGGAGTCTTTCCTCTTTTTCTTCTACTTGTTTTAGGAATTGGAGTTAAGATAGGAGTCTTCCCTCTTTTATTTATTTAATGTATAATGTGTGTATGTCTTATTATTGTCATTTGTCACATATTAATAAGTCCATACAACATTTTGTAGTCGATTTATTAATACCGGTCTGACATCATTTATTATGACAATATCGTATAATATATACGTCAATTATAGATATCGTATATTTATAATTTGCTAATTAAATATAACAGTTTATATTTAATTACGAATTAACATTTAATTCGTTTAAGCTTACATTATTTAATCGTATTAAATAATTACATTATATACATTAATTAGATATAACAGTTTATATTCAATTACGAATTAACATTTAAATCGTCTCAGCTAGTATTATTTAATCGTATTAAATAATCGTATCATCATTACATTGACTAACCTTTTAGTCATATACATTGACTAACCTTTTAGTCATATAAGGCATCAATATGATTATATTTTTCATATAATCATATCTCTCAAACACATCCTTTAGGTGTGACTTTTAGGGACCATTTGATCACCGCCATTAAAATGACAATAACGTCAAACTTCTAGCAAGCCAACCGTTATCGATAAACGTTAATCAACTGATAAGAATACTAAGTATACCATGTGAACCTGTAAGAGATTTATACACGTTGTCACACTAACTGTGGAGGACACTAGCTTCAACAATCGGCGAGTACGCTAGTCTCTCGTGAACAAACCCGGAGCACTCCTCACCAAGAAGCAGGAGGGCGTCCTCACTCGCACCGGCCAAGCCAGCCACTCTCTCAGCGTCAAAAGGCTCCCTAAATACCGATCTCGGAGGATCGATGGGGACCGTAAAGGTTTCACGAGAGCACAGTCGAGTCAAACGCTCACCCAGGTACCACACGGGACCCATGGGCGTCCCCAGGAACAACTGCCTCAAGCTCCTAGGACGGAGCACCTCGGCTACGAAAGCCGAAGCATCCTGGTAGTCACCCCAAGGTCTGGAAACCCACTAAAAATGAAGAAAGAAGGAGGTCATGCCTATGATCACTTCTAGAAGCGAAATGGTCATTCCTGTGATCATTTCCGAATAAAAGACAGAATCAAAGTTACTTACGTGATCCAACTGAAGGGCATTCATGCCCCTCCGACAAATATAGTAAAAAGAACGATGGCTCTTCCTACGACACATCACCGAAGTCCCTCGCGACTGGGTATGACCTCGGCTCTGGCTCCGTCCTTTAGGGCGCGGAGCCCGGAAAGTAAGAGTACAGCCACGCTTGCAAACAAGATAACAATCGTTCAACAACAATATGAAATATTGGTCTTTCGATCAAATGAAAAATGAATTGTTGATCCTTTAATAAATAAATACAAAAAGGAAGGTTCATACCTCCAACAAGAGCCCATGACCAACAGTAGCAGGAGAAGTCCCCTTCTCCATCAGCTATGGTCTAACCATGGCCCTGATGTAGCGGGTGAGTACCGCAAAGTCAGGGGTAACCCAGACCCACCGACCTAGGCTACTCAAGTCAGACATGAAATGAAGAAGCTTCGTCGACAGCCTCTCCCCCTTGTCTCCGAATTAAATCGAAGACACGAACCACCACAGTTAGAGTCAAGCCCCCTGCTCAGTTGTACAAGGAGGAAGAGGTACCATCTCCCCACCTATCCTCACTCTCGTCGGAGTCCTACCCGCAAAGTAGTCCCCGATGTAAGTGTTCGGAACCAACCCGAGAATGGTAGCTGCCCCTCTTGGCAGGTTCCAGCCAATCAAACCCCTCGCCCCCTCCGAATCAACCCTCATAGCCGTCGACGACCACTCCAAAGATTCATCTCCGCATGGCAGACCCGAAATCATGTTGTAGTCCTCCAAGGTGACCCCGATCTCTCCAAAAGTCATATGAAAGGTCAAAGTCGTATCTCAATACCGATCAAGAATGCCCGAATCAGGCTAAGATTCGCCTGAATCTTCCTCGCCTTGATCACCCTCCATGCCCGGACCAAGCCTCTGAAGGCTTATGCCTCGATAGGAGCCCTCTCCTCCTCCGTCAGCCTCTCATAAGCCCCCATCATCGCCGTGTAGCCGGAAAAAGACCTCATGTTCCCAGCATCCTGAATCAATTCAAGTCAAGAAAAATCATCATTAATAAATGAGAAATGAAATTGTAAACGAATACAAAGAATGTTAAAAAGTAACTTACCATACTCCGCGTCGTAAGGTAGGACAGATCGCTGTCCGCCGCCCAAATGAGATGTTTACCATCCCATTTCTCAGCCCACTCAGGTGCACCCAACAGCTGGCGTCCACCTCCTCTTACGTTGGCCCTCCTATGGACCTCCTCGGCCTCCCAGGCCTTCTCAAACATCCCAGTCAGGATCTCTTCTCCCGCACGATAAGAAGAAGGCTCAAGGTCTAAATCCATAGGGGTTTCCTCTGACATAGAAGGAATGTCACCTGCAAAACCGAAGGCAGGTCAAGTCGTTTCAAGACATTTCAAGCATTTTCAAGCTCTAAAAGGGAGTTTTCCGGTCATCTTTGGCCATTTCTTCCGAAACCCGAATACACATGTAAAGTTTAGTTCAAGTCAAGTACGACGCCTAGTCAAGGGTCTGATTCAAAAATTTGACAGCATTTCGCTATAATAGCGGTTATGCCCTAGAAAAGCGTCATGCAGAAGCCGTCACAAATCAAAAATCCGACACCACAACAAGTTTACCTATTACACAAGGGTTCCAAACAACAAGATTCATCCAAAATGGATAATGCTAAAGGGGTTTTCGAGACGATTTTTGAATCAGAAGA